>SNQJ01S0158005.1:0-22063 GCA_010110895.2 Picea sitchensis
AGTGGGGTAAAAGGAGGTTGCCCCCTCGAAGAGGCTTATTATCTGAAATTATCTCTTTTTCAAGGCGTTGAGTACTTTTCCTGAGGTTTTTCTATGCTATATTGATGTTTGGTTCTTAACATATGCTCATTTTTGTGCCCTTCAACACCCATTTACAACATCCACGGTGGCTCAAATTTTCATGGATCAGGTCTTCAAGCTTCATGGCATGCCACACTCTATTGTTTCTGATCACGACCCAACTTTCACAAGCAATTTTTGGCAAGAACTGTTCAATATACAAGGCACCAAATTGCATCTCAGCAAAACTTATCATCCCCAAACTGATGGCCAAACGAAAGTTTTCAACAAGTGTTTGGAAACATGTTTGAGGTGTTTTGCCTCGGAAAAGAAAAATCAGTGGGCTCAATGGTTACCCCTAGCTGAATGGTGGTATAACACTTCATACCATAAAAATACACAGATGACTCCTTTTGAAGTAGTATATGGACGAAAGCCACCTTCAGTTCTCTCATACTTACCAGGTGCCTCAAAGGTCCAAGAGGTTAACATAACACTTACAACTCGAGAGGCTATTATTCATACCCTCAAAGAGAATTTGGTCATGGCACAAAATTGCATGAAGCATCAAGCAAATCAAGGTTTCTCTGAACATCAATTTGTAGAAGGGATTCAGGTGTTTCTTCGACTGCAACCTCACAAGCAAACTTCCCTCAAGGCTGAGCATTGTTAGAAGCTAGCCCCCAAATTTTATGGTCCTTTTACTGTTCTCAAGCATGTGGGACAAGTAGCCTATCAGTTAGCTTTGCCCAGCCATTCGAAGCTACATCCTATTTTTCATGTTTCATTCTTAAAGAAGGTGATTGGAGCTAAGTGCCAAATTCAAACCAACCTTCCAGAGTTAGCTGAAGAAGGATCCATTTGGCTACAACTAGAAGCCGTTTTCGACCAGTGTGAATGTTTCCTATGTCAGAGAACCATCAAGGAAATGCTAGTGCAGTGGACAAATACAACTCCAACAGATGCCACTTGGGAACCAATTACCATTCTGTAACAATTTTCTCATCTCAAGCCTTGAGGACAAGGTTGTTTTTAAGGGGGCGGACATGTTAGGGTCCTAACCCGCACATAGGTAGAACAATATATTTGGATGTAATAAAGGCGAGGATGATTTTAAGGATGGAATTTTTTTTTTAAATGTAGAAACCTTGACGAATCTTACTAATCCTTCGTATGCCAACTATAAATGTTTGGCAATATTTTTGTAAAAATATTCAAATTTCTAAGGCTTTTATATTGTTTTTATAAAATTTTGGAGATTTTTAAGGCAAAATAATTTTATTCTATAGAATTTGGGCGAATCATTTTTAAAATAGCGAATCTCTTTTTTGGAAAAACCATGGAAAATTAGCCCATGAGCGAAATTTAGCCCCTAAAATCATCCCTGAATAAAGGTCAATATTAATAAGGCCTTTCAATAAAATAGAATAAGGGAGATGTAAGAAGACATAATAGAAGCTTCCGCTTCTAGAAGGATCTTCCTCTAGATGCTTCTTTTTAGTATAAATAGGAGTCGAGGGTATGAGAACACTATCTTGGATATTATTGTAATAAAGATCTACTCAACTAGAGGTTGCCCCCTCGAAGAGGCCTATGAACATTGCTTTCAGATTCAAAGTGTTATTCCTGTTATTATTCTCTTATCATTTTAGTGCTATTATGGTGAATGTTATGGTTATATTGTTGTTATTCTGCCATTTCTAGCATTTTATTTCTATTCTACATACATTTTATATCTGGTATATTACATTGGCACTTTTTACATACCATTACTTGGTGTCCCTTATGCAACCATGATACCTTCTATGGGTTTGGATGTGCAATTCTCCCCAACTCTAGTTTTTCCACCATTTCTATGGATTCCATATTATCAGTGCTTCCATTGTCTATGATCACTTTGCATACCTTGTCCTTGGTCTTGCAAGAAATCTTGAACATGTTGTTTCTCTGAACTGGTTCTTTTTCTTCTTTCTCCGGTTTCAAGAGAACCTTCCTCATCATGAGGGTTTCCCATCTTCAGCTGCCTCTGCCTCCACATTCCTTTTCTGTGATTCAGAAATGAGAGCTTCTCCTCCTCCTTCTTTCTTCCTCTCAGGACATTTAGAAGACATATGCCATGTCTTTGCATAGACGTAGAATATTACTTCTCCTCCTCTACCTCTTCCTCTTCCTTAAGAAAAATAATTCCTTCCACCACATTCCTCCCTCTGGAACTTCCTCCTCTTTCTGTATGACTGTGGGACTTTTTAGTCTTATCTTTGGGCTTCTAGGACTTATCATGGACAATTCCCTTACCTCAATTTGGGATTCTTCCTCTGCTTCATTGGATTTTCTTCCTGGCCAACTTCTCCTCTTCCTTAAGTGAAACCTGATAAGCATATTCTACTATCCTCATTGTCGTCATGATGATTTCATCCTGAATATCATATCTTAGGCCATTAATATACTTGGAAACCTTTTCTTCATTTCTTTCATGATGACCTGCTCTAATGTTCACCCTATACAATTCCTTTGTGTATTCTTTCACTATCAAACCTTTCTGTCTCAGGTTCTACAATTTTTTGAACATATTTATCCGATAATCCTTGGGTATGAACTTAGCCTTCATCTTGGCTACCATTCTATCCCAACTCTTTATTTTCTTCTTACCTTTGCTCCTTCTATCAACCTACAGATCATCCCACCATAGCGATGCATGTTATTTTAGCCTTGTGACGTCATGATTTAGCTTCTTCTCATCATCAACCTCCTCATAATCAAAGTACTTGTCCATAGCTCTTACGCAATCCATAAACTCTGCGACATCCAAGTTTCCTTCATACATTGGGACCTTTATCTTTTCTCTAGCTCCTATATTTGCAATAACTCCCAACAATCATTATTTTGCATCTTCCTCTCCTACAACTCCTTCTGCTTCTACTTCCAGAATATCAACCTCACTGATGTCCCCATCATATGGTGCTCAACTCTGTGTTGTCTTCATGGCATATAACCTCACACAGAGTCTTCTCATCTCCTATTCCATTGTTGGATTTTCCATAGGTCTATCCCAACGTCTTCTTGGCAGCATGGTGGTAAAATTATTTTCTTAAAGAGCTAAGTTTAGGCTCTGATACCACTTGGTTCAGAACTCCACCTTCTCCTAGGTTCACCTTGACCTCCCGGTCTAAGGATATTCAAGTTACGAGAGCTTAATCATCTCCCAGATTCAACTGAACCTTCACTTTCATTTTCCACATATATTTTTCTTCTCATTCGGGCCACAAATACCCTTTAGATATATTCTACTAGTTAAGGATGAGGTACACATGAACTTAGGCTCAAAAACAAGGGCTTATTCCCCTTTACTCCACCTAATTCGGAACTTCAGAGCTTTCAACAATTAGGAGACTTCAACAGACCAACCCCACGTTCCTTCCGAGCATTGGACATATGAAGTGTCAAACCCCCAGCGGGATCGACGGTTCGAATCCTCCAACCATATCGACCACTAACAAGAATTTTTGGTAGTGCGTGCTTCGATAGGTATTGCCTTCTCTTACATGCAATATTCCCGGAGAGTCGAACTCCGAAGGAGATCTATGGTCCTCCTCCCGTTATCGGATCGACGACCTTTAAGCCACTTCATGATTCTAGGATTCGACGGTTCTCCACACTCTAACATCGTATGCCTCTAGAGTATCACTCCTCCGGACTTATGTATCTAATGAGATGTGGCCACTAGAACAAATGGTCTATATCCTCTCCCTTCTATGAAATCAACAGCTAGGATTTTGTTTCTGGGATCCTGGGTACTCGTAGATGGACGACCCAGATCTGTTTCGAGATTTGGGGGTCCAAAACATTCCTGGTTCCAAAGTTTACAACCTCTCGAATGCCGAATGAGAGGAATGAATCTTCGCCCTCGATGTTTCCTCTCCTAGATCGATGACTCTGGCTTGCTTTGGCCTCCGGGCGCCTTGGCACTCTTTGCTCCACAAAACCTATGAATCCTCTTCTTCCTGAAATTGTTGATTTGATAACACCTGTCTTTAGGACTGCTGGTCCTGAACGACTCTGGGACTCAGGTCTCTAAGAGTTCTCACTCCTCCAAACAACTATTCCTCTTGAACAACAAAGTTGCGAAGCGCTTTCCTATTTCCACGTGTCGCTTAATCCAACGTCTAGGATTGAGTTCAGAACTTCGAGGGCCTGGACTCCTCCGCACTTCCAACATTTCGTACATGTGAAGTTAGAAGGACTTCAACTCTTAATTATAGCAAAAATTTCCTCCAATCTCACAGTTGTTGGATCTCTTGCAAACTCCCAAAGAGATCTTGTTTGTTCGTCTCTCACCTTCAATAAATGCTTCTTCCTTAGAGATTTTGACCATGAATATTTTCTAATATTGAAGGTTTAAAATGGTTTCGACCCTTGGCGCTTGCTTAGCACTACTCCTCCACTTGAACTCTGATAAAAATTCGCTTACCTTATAGAATTTTGACACCACTTAACAATGTTGAACCCTCTACACTCCTTGCAAGGGTGTTTCAAAAAAGAACGATATAACTGAAGGAGTATATGTGCGCACACCTTGCATGACCTATGCAATAATTCCTCTATCTATCATGAGCTTCAGATTCTTACCAATGACTCCTAGTCTTTGCACTCCTTGGATGGGCACTACGTGCTCCTTGACCAGTTGTTTTAGAAGAGAAATAATTGAAACATATGCCAAAATAAAAAATTCATTCATGAAAACATTAAATGCATACATGAATAGGTAAAAGGCATCAAGATTAAACCCATTCTTATCAATTACCTCAGAGATAGACAAATACAAACATTTGAAGCAATCTCCTTCTCTTATATTCAAGTAAAAGACATATGTACAAAGTTCATACAAAGATTCTGTACTTCTCCTTGCTAAGGCTTAGTAGCAACACCTTCAACCACAACAACTTCTTCCACCACAAAAAATGAACAAGAAAACAAATTATATACATGAAGGGTCTTCTCGATCCTTCCCTCTTGTCTACCTACTGCTCTCCTATCACAATAAATGAGAATTTACAAAACATATACAAGTTGAGCTTGAAATTTGTAAAATACTATCTATACATTAAGGAAACTACATCTGCTAATATTTTTTTAGGATGGCTTCATCCTCCAAACATTAAAGACCATTTATTACATTCTTTTTTATGATTTTCAAAATTCAAAAAGGTGCTCCCTCCTATGGGAATCCAATCATATTTCATGCGTATGTTGGGTGATGCATTTTCCTCTCACCTGTCTTCCTTTCAATGTTGATGGAGACACTCCTGAATCATATATATTGCAATAAATATAATGAGATGCAATTACAACTTAACTCCAAATAATTTCTGCTTTCGTAAATTTAGTCCCCTAAGCCTGAAAAAGTATAAAACAATACCCAGGAGAACTCTTCTAGCCACTAGTGACTAGAGTATTCCTTTTTCGAAATTATTCTACTTGGTACAAAAAAGGGTTAAACTTACACCAAATAGACTTCCTTTCAAATCTAATTAACGAGTGTTAAATAGACAAGTTCACTCAACAATCATTTCTCGTTTTGATGGAGTCAGAAAAGAGCTTAACCAAGACTCGGGGATTTTGTTTTAAGCATCATATGATGGGGGAGGCCAGGGATTCCATCGAGGACTTATGTCGAAAGTCAACAACTCACATATAGCTGACACAATATTGGGAAAACCCAAAGCTTTCCATGTCAAGGAGGTTAAAATACTTGCATAGGTTACCTTATCTACAATATATGAAAGAGTGCCCCTTATTTTGAAGGGTGTAGAAGAAGGAAGTCGATGCTCTACAAGATCATTCCAATTAAAGGAAACCACCCTAGGGCTTGGAGGTAGCATATTTGGAGAGAGTGGAATGATCCCTTGTTCAGAAGGTACAAGACTAGAAATGCTAAGGACATGGTGAAAAGATGCATCACCCCCCAAAAGAAGAATGGGATTGAGTGAAGATTGCATCGGAAATGTCACTTCCTTAGACTTGTCACTCTCCAAGAGAAGAGTGGGATCGGATGAATATTTCATCGGCACAACCACTTCTTCAACCGTTGATTTAATAGGATGTGAGACAACAAGGTCAAGAGATTCATAACTACCCAAAGCAGGAGTGGTGTTGGCCGAATATTGTATCAGCACGACCGATGGTTGAATAGGATTCGATACAAGAAGGTCAAGAGACACATCACCCCTCAAAAGAAAAGTGGTGTCGGAAGAATATTGCATCACCACGATTGATGTATAAACGAAAGAAGGATTATAATGTTGGGAGACCAAATAAAACTAAGAACCACAAGGGCCCCGAGGAAAGGACCACACTTCTTGTACCACAGTAATAGCAGGGCACAAATGAGTAAGGTGATGTCCTTTCCAAAGCCTACAAAGTAACTTGGGCTTACATCGTATATGTCTAGGATTCTCAATCATATGAATGCCCCCAACATGACTTGCAGTGGTTGGTGACATGGTCCCATCATGACTTGCAGAGGTTAGTAGAAAATATCCAACATGACTTGCAGAGGTTAGCGATGAATCACCAATATGACTAGAAGAGGATGGTGATGAATCCCCAACATGACTAACAGAGGTTGGTGATGAATCCTCAACATGACTAGTAGAGGTCGGTGATATATGTGCAGTGTGACTAGCATTGACTAGAGTTGTTCCCCCAACATGACTTGTAATGGTTGGTTGTTGGTATTCAACATGACTTTCATAGGTTGTTGACCTATCTCCTACATGAATTGCAGAGGTTGGTGATATAATGTCAGTATGACATGCAGTGAATGGAGTTGTGCCCCTAGCATAACTTACAATGGTTGGTTGTTAGTATTAAACATGAATTGCATAGGTTGTTGACCTATCTCCAACATGACTAATAGAGGTTGGTGGTATAATGTCAGTATGAATCGTAGTGACTTGACTTGTGGTTCTAGTATGACTAGCGGTGGCTACTTGTGGAATTTGATACCAAGGTTCTAGGAAAGAATGGTTTTAAGATATTGTGGGCCAGGAAGGGTTCTGGTATACACCATGGCCCTGTCTGATAGGATAGTATTCTACTCCAAACTGATTCATAAAGGGTTGTAAGGGCATCATCACCGAGGAAGCCGCTTTCGAAGAGAAAGCGACAAGACAAGGGCTACTCAGGTGAGGATATATGTTTCCCCAAGATGAAGGAAATCCATGAATGTGGTTTCCCATACTATAAAAGTGACTATCCCCAGATGAAACACCAGAGGAAAAATGGAGATCCACCATGGGAAAATCATTCATAGGAACCGACATAGAGGAAGAATGATAGATGGATGGGATGTAATAAGTAGAATGATTTCCCATTTGAGCACCTTCTTGGAAAAGAGAAGTTAGGATTGGATCCATAGGAAGGAATATTCCAACCTCCTACCGTAAGAGTTGGTTGAGGGATATGACTCCCACCAAACAAAAAAAAGGGAGAATAAGGAGGAATCATGCCCCCAGGCCTAAAACTAGGATTCACATAAGGTGACGAGATAGAGGATGGAAAGTGTGAAGACATGTCCAACTTACCAAGAGAAAAATGAATAGAGGCCCACGTTATTGGCTGAGTATCATGCTTTGACATACCACTCAGAAATTCAAAAGGATTCGTCTTCATGGAATGAGAAAATACCATGGGTTGGGTAACACCAACTGAGGGAGTCATGGAGCCTCCACAAACCATAGCAATGAAAACTCATGACACAATACAAAACCCTAAGGCCAACTAATAATCAGAGATAACACCAAAGTAAAGAAAAAAGACCAATGCACATAAATACAATATAGTAGATGAAAAGGGGCCTCCCTTACTTGAGTAGGTATGTCTCTCCCAAAAGGGGCTCAAGACTCCCTTAAAAAAATCAGAGGTATCAAAATCATTTATAGGATCCCTTATGGGATTAACAATGTAGTCGTTCATATCCCCATGGAGAGGTAATTTTCCATAGAGGTTGTGTGTTGTCCAAACCTTATCTAACTCAGGGTACCTGCAGGATAACCCCTGCAAGTAACCTATGTGGCTACCTATGTTAGGCAACTAAAGACACCATGATATAACCAATGTGTAGGTGAATAGTCATAAGTTAGTTCCACCATATGGGAAGGGTAAAAAAGACTAAAATCTAGAAAGAATTGCCTCTCATAGAGGTAAAGGTACTAGAAAGACCCCCATATATGAATAGATCCCCAGAAATATCTTTGACACTAAGAAGGTATTGGAGGGATATATCCTTAACCAACTTCGCGACCTCACTCTTAAATCCGATGTGGCGGAGCCTCCTAGCATCACCAATTATACAATGGATTTCACCACTCCCCTAGTCATACACATATTTTTATTTTAATATTCTTGGGAGAAGTTTACTCACAAAATCCTGTTCCAAGAATGTAAATCTTAAGCTAGTTTCTGCACCCTGAAAAATAAAATCATTTCTAATCAATTTTAAATTTATCAACGTTACTTTTAGTGGATTTGTTTACTCAAAATATGTGTTCGTGAAATTGATGATGTTATGAATCAACAAGTAAAAGAAATGAATATGAATATAATGCAAATTCCTAACTTCAATTCTCAACAAATGATAAGATTTTCAAAATGGAATTTTCAATTCAACTCTGCGATCTCAAATAAGATGCAATATTTCCATACATGTATCAAGATCAATGATAAGAACCCAAAAGATCAAATTCCATGATGAAAAATGTATATTTTTTTATTTTCAAAATAAAAGAATGAAATGAAAGGACTAAACAATATCTTGATATATAAATCCTACTGTAAGAAAAAAGAGACAAACCAAGAAGGATATCAAGAAGAAAATACCCAACCCAATATGCAAGGACAACCAATGAAACAAAAATGATGAGAAAGAAAAACCTCCCAAAAATTCAACCAAACAAAGGTTTCATATCACTATGTAGGAATTAACAAGCATGACAGAAACCCAAGAAAACTAAACAACCATCAAAACTTACCCAACAAACACCAAGCTCAACAATCAAGCAAACAATGATGATGTATGTGACCATTGAGGAGAAAACCACATATATACGCTCCATAAAGAATGACAACTCACGTATGTACGCGTCTCTCAAGGGGAAACCCACGTATATGTATTGAAACACTGCCAGGTTAAGGATAAGGCAAAGAAACTCAGACTCAAAATGGAAATAGGCTGTCAAGCAGTAAGAAGACAAGAAAACTCAAGATAATTGAGAGAAATCATAAGAGAAAAACACTCCAAACCCCAAAAATAAGATTATTTCCCTAGTATGGTCACCAATTCTATTACAAGGAAAATCACTCTATGGTATGGGGTAAACCACAACAGACTTAAATGACTACAAAAATCAACTCTAATCTCATGTATGCTATATAAACAAACATTCTAACAAGACAAGATAAATATCCTACCTGGTTCGAACGTTCGATGAAGTCCATCATTGATCACTTGAACCAAATCTATATACCTGTAACTTGTCCTCAACAACCAATATATGCAAACATATGGTGATAATATATAAAGTTAGCACATATAATATCATAATCCATCAATATTCGTAACAAATATACCCATGGAATAACAATTCCAATACTTGCAAGACATTAATTGGAAGAGAAAAGAGTATTTCTATTAAAATGTAATCAACAAAAGTGTATGAATAACAAAATTCCATGTTGGCACGCTCGAAACCGAGAAACTAAGTCCCTTCCTACTAGGCCTCCACCACTTCAATCCTCCACCAAAGGCAAGCTCATATAAGGGAGACAATAAGTTTCTCCGTCAAAGAGAGAAGAGCTAGCGGGTTGAACAATGTGTTCATAGTTAAAAGGACAAAGGGATGTAGACTCATTAGAATTGAATAATTTCTCCAGAGTAACTTTGCTATTAAAGTTGAATTATTCATCTTTTCTACAGCTTAGATATGGCCCATTTATATCCTTCAAATGCAACTAAAGGTTCGAGTCGAAACATTTCTAGTATATGGAAGGCCAAGTATCATGGATCTTGTAATGTGACATGGAAACTCAACACCATTTTTTAATTTTGGAAACAAACCCCCAAGTTCGCAGGATGTAATGGTGCAACCTGTGCATACACATCTTGTATAGCTGTTAGGGCCCGTATATGTGGAAAAATATGTTTGTTATTTCTGGGAATTGCAAAAAGGGACTTCAAGTCTACATAGGGAAATGGAAAATTTCTTCTGCGAAAGTTGCATGGGGTGAGCCAAATCTTGCTATAACACCCAATAACCAGGACTTCCCAGGTGGTCACCCATCCAAATATGCCTCTAGATCAAGTGCGCTTAACTATGTATTTTTCCCCACAATCAATCCCACTTAGCTTGCTACCCCATTTGCAAAACCTTATCAAGTATTGTGCCTTATGAACTTTCCAGTTAGAGCTCCCTTCACTCTTATATTTAAGCATAGAGGGGCTTTCACAATGCAAAATATTAGATATCATTTTTGGGATTAACTACATAGTGTAAGTCATTAATATGTTGCACTACATATTTAATCCGAAAAATGATATCTAATATGTTTCACTACAGAAGCCCCTTTAAGATAATATATGTTGGATTACTCAAGCACCCAAAATTTGTCATTATGTGGATGAATGTATGGTTTATTTCCTGTGCAATTTGTCTTGTTCTTCTTAATTTCTAGTTGTGTTACTATTTATACAATCTTCTTTGATGTATGTGTTTACCTTAATGTTGCACAATAAACACTTTTTGATGCTTTTACTGGTCTAAGACTTCTAATGTTATGATATATTTAAATTTAAGTATGGGATTGTATTGCATTGTGATAGACTTGATGGTGTGTCCTCCTTAAATCGCTTTATCACACAAGTATTGACAATGCTTCAGGTGACACATCCTTCCCCTACCAAATTTTAAAGATGCCAGTGAAACTAGACTGCAACGATACCTTTGTTGATAACCTACGAGAACCTCAGTCTCCAATTTTGCGCCAACAAATGGTTATGTTGTTGGGACCACACTCTTAGGTGATTTTTCAGAGGATGCAACATCGCATATTTGTGTCCGACATTGAAAACTAGTGGGAAAGAAGGTGTGACGAGCTCATATTTCAAGAAGTTGAGCTACGAAAAAAAGGTTTGAGGGTTGTGAAGAATGTTGTTTTCTATTCTAAACCTGCAAGTGATTAGTATGAAATCTTCTGGATTTGATTCCCATAATAGGTCTATCAATGTATTGACTGGTTGTAATAAGCACCATAATTTAAAGATCATGTCAAGAAAATATTTAATTGGACTATTGAGCGGATTGTGGCTCTTCACAAGTTGGAGAACCAGATTTGTCAAGATGTGGAATTCTAGGTCCAAAATACCCTAGAAGGATACATGATTGAATTTTCTACAGAAAACCACCAGTCATTCTCAAAGGTAGAATCAGTATTTTACAAGGGATCCTAAGTGATCTAGGAGGATCCAGGAATTCTCACAGATCTCCAAGAGGATATGGAATTCTCACAGAGGTCCAGAATGATGGATGAATGGTCAAAATTCAACCATCACGATCAATGCGTAGAGCTCGGTGATAGATTTCTAGTGATGAAAAAATTTCCTCATACATATTTTGTATGAAAAATACATGGCTAGTCAAAGTTTAAGTCAACCAAGCAAGAGGGAAAAATTCAAAGGGACAAGGTGACACATGTCACCACTACAAGGATGACACATGGCATGACCGTACATGCTGTATCGATGACATGGATACCTCACATGTCAACACGTGGTAGGAAGGTGACATGGCATGTCTAGTTGGAAAAGTGATTGGGAAACCGTACAATCCAAGAATACCAGTTATTTGTTGAAACTTGGAACAAGGGAGCCTATAAGCGATTGTCACATGGTAGTCCCTCTTTGGCCATTAATGGTTAAGGTTATATAAAAGTTTGGAGTCGACGGGGGTTGAACCCATGACCTCCGAAGACCTTACCTAAACCCCCTTTATCACCATGCCATCACATGAGAATTAATTTGTATATGGCACGATTTTTATTTAAAGTGTCATGTTCTGTTAAATCAGGTGTAAAAGGACTGAGGGCCTTTCCCTTGACTCATATCATATTCCATGTAATATAACTGTGAACAAAGTTTGCAGGGGCCTAAGCATATGCCACCATAACCATATAACAAAGCAACCCAACATATTATTATATGGTTAAAAACATAATGAAACAACCATCGGTTGATGGGGATGGAACCGACGACCTCCGCCAAATTATGCCAACAACTTAATATATCACCACTAACCAACATATCAAATATGTTATTGGTTGTAACAAACCATAACTAATATTTTTAATATCGTGTTGATGTCACCGAGAGGTGCGGGTAGGAGGTTGGGCCCGCACCCTATTTAGTGGTTAACAGACCAAGGAATGTAGACACCCACTCATAATTGTAGAGTACATTCTTGAAGTTCGTTCTAGAGGGGGAATATAATTATAGGTTTCACCATAATGTGTGTCACATGGTTCCGACACAGAATATTATGAAATTTATACTCATTTTTATCGAAATTTCGCAAGGAATTCAATGATATACTCTGTTTTTGGGTTTGAGGGAGGGAAAAAAGGTCATTGTAAAACAAAATCATTTGAGCATTAATAAATAGGTCTCTATTGGAAGCATACCCAGAGACGTAGCCCAAATTAGGTGAACTCCGTTATCAAACTTGTGTATGTGATTTTAATATTGTTGTTCTATTTACTCCCAGTTATTTTACAAGTTGTTTATTATTAAAGTGTATTTGGATAGATAAGTATTTCACATGTAAATTGCAAACAATCAAGCAATCATTTTCATTTCAAAGATAAAATAGATGTTATTATGTATTAAATATTAATAAGCCTCTAAGGATTTTTGATATCGTCGAGGAAGATTATTGAGATGAATCCCACTATGGATGGAGATCTTGGTGGTGGAAGAGGGAATGCTATCGGTTCCTTCGATTGAAATGGAAGAGTAAAATATTTGTGCATGAGGGGCGGGTGATTTAGTTAAGGATACATGAGTTAGGTTACAAAATTTCTTGAGGTATGGGGGGTCGTCATGAGAAGAGTTCCAGAGAAAAGTGGGCTCAAAAATTGGTTGCATTTCTTGAAAAGAAGTGGTTAGAACATATTCAAAATTGATGAAGAGGCTCAATCAGTTGCGGAAGGAGATCAACCTCGAGAAGAGTCATAAAAGAGAGTTCGAGAAGCTAAATAATTGCAGATATGTGGAAGGCTAGAAAACCAATGGTTGATGGAAAAGTTTGGAGAGGAAGGTGAGAGTTCTACAGAGAGTATATGAGGAAAATAAATTTCGGAAGAAATAATCGAGATCAGAGTCACCACCGAGGAACAAGACTCCACTGTAACCTCTGCAGAAGTTGAGGGAGAACAAACTCCTACAATGACCAAAGATGTAAAGTACATTACATGAAATGATATGATATGGCCTCCTAATGTGATGCCCTAGGTTAAATAATCCCATACCGAAGACACAAGAACCAACCTTGGATCTCCCAATCCCTTGGCACAATCTTCAAATATGGTAAATTCTACAATAAACTCTCCTATAATTTTTGTTATTTTTCCTCATTCTAGTCCAACTAGTTTGAGTGGTCCCAATAGTAGCAGTATAGCAAGTTCTTTAGTGTTATCACAACCAAGACCTTTAGTATTTATCTTGATAGGGTCCCTTAGTCCTCCCATGGCACATGAGCACATTAGATCCATCACCCGATACCCAAAATTCTAGGGTAAAGGGGATGAGGATGTTGAACAACATTGGTTCCTTTGCGAGGCCTTCTAATGGTCTCGTGGAACTTTGGGTGCTAATAAATTATTTGAGTTTCAAACCACCTTTAAAGGTCATTCTTTGAATTGGTAAATGAAATCAATTGAACCGGGAAATACTCAAGGAGACTCCTTCACCCTTGCTCAAGTTAAACATCGTTTCATAACTGAATTCCATTTACCCTAGTCATAACAACATACCCTCTTTGATTTGTGGAAGATCAAACAGAAAGATGGAGAATTTACATGGGAATATAACCAAAGATTCAAAGATGCGATAGGGAAATTGGCCAACCCCATTCACGAATACCACCAACATGAATGTTTCATTCATAGACTTTTACCATTAACTCGGATTCTATTAACCCAAAAACAAATAACTACATTGGTGGAATCCCTAGAGCATGCCATGAAAATTGAAGTGATGGTGGGTTATCCTAGTAGCTCGCTAGTAATAAGACCACCCAATGACTATAATATTACGCAGATGCAAGGCCATATTTTTTCCTTGATTAATAAGATTCAAGAATTGACCATTCCTAGAGCATCCTGCCCTCAAGTTTGGTGTACTAGTTACTACGCGTAGGGTCATACAATGATAAAATATCCCAGACTGAGTGGGGTAGGACCCTCTCTGCAACCGATGGCACCTCCACCAATAGGACCATCGGGAGGATTTTCACAAGTCACAGACGTTGCGCCACTCCATGGCCCTGTGTAGTACCACATCTTCCCAAATCTTCAAGGCAATCAGAATAATGAATACTGTGAATTTTTCCGAAGCCATGGGCATCCCCCTTGACATTTCCTAATCCAACAAAAATACACCCATGTTATGAAAAACGTTTATTGTTAGTTCTATGGGCCACCTACTCACACCACCAAACAATGTCACTCTCTGGATGCTATTGCAGACATACTAGATTGGTTTGCATTTAGGGTTGATAAAGCTCCTCAAGGCTTTGGAGGTTTCATAGGTGGATGAACAAGCGTAAGAGGGTCAACTCACTATTATAATTTTGATGAGCAGGGACATCTTGCTACATATTGTCCACTTCTGAGACAACCTTGGTGTGCCCATTGTAGAAACAACACCCATGCCACCGAATATTTCCATGAGTTGATCGCAAAATGGGAAGACTGCGTCAGGAAGCAGGGTGAAGAATTGATAAATTTTGAACCCTGACTTGTCAGTGAGGAAAAGGTACCCAATATTTGTATTATTACTAGAGGCAGAACAAGGACTGGTGTCTATGTTGATAAGTAGACTCAAACCAAGATCCACCCACTTCCATGTAGTCAGAGTATCGAAAGATGTTACTTATAAACCCCTTGCGAATTTTTTATATTTAAGGACGTTGTTGAGATGTTGTGATGGATTTCTAATCCTACAATACCAATACCTACATAATCAAGCTATGAGCCTCAACCTAAACTTGGAAAAAATTGTGTGGCACATAAAGATCCTCAAACAAGACCCTAACAGACTATTGAATTGTGGTTCTGCTTATTTTCTGATATTTTGGATGATGAACAACTCACCAAGGAGTTGCAGAACATGCTTAAGGGGACTATACAGAATGAACAAAGCATCAAGGAATCGATTTTGCTAACCTTCTAGAAAGAAATATTGGTTGGATACATAGGAGGAAGCAGAGATATGGAAGGGAATTCAAACTAAATACTCACATCGATGACTACGAGATTAATGATGTTATGTTAGATTTGGGGTCTGACATCAACATACTACCGAAGAAAATATGGGATGCTATAGGTAAGCCCAAGCTCATCTATTCTCCCATTTAGTTGCAGATGGCCAATTAGTATTGTATCTATCCTGTTGCGAGGATGCAAAATGTTGAAGTGGACTTAGATGGAGTAAAGACAATGGCCAACTTTGAGGTTATAGAAATCATGGGCGAAAATGACCCATACCCATCTCTCTTGGGTATTGATTGGGCTTTTGATAATTTTGTTGTTATCAACCTTAAGAAGGAAATCATGAATTTTGAAGCGGATGGTATGAAGTTAACCCAACCATTATACCCGTACGAAGGTCCTCGCTATATAGATTCGATCGCGGATAATGTGGAATATGATGCATTGGATCACCTCTATACTATGACTACAGGGAAACAAGAAGATTACATTAACCCGACTATAGATGGTTTGGTAAATTGGCGCAGTATTCAATATGCAAGTGAATATTGTCAGGTCTCTTTTGACAACTGGCAAAAGAGAAGATATGAGAACTTTTCACGACGTTGCATGACTATAAGAGTTTCCAGGTGGATTGTATATGAGGTTAGAGAACACCCTATGTATGATGGCACTTCATATTTGGGAATCTTTCTGGTTGAGATGGAAGCTAAACTTGCGCCAAAGAAAAGAATTCATGTAATGGATGTTGCGTTAAGATCCTCCAGATGGTGGGCCACCCACAAGGTACTTTATCTTCGATTTCTTTGGTTCAAATTCTCACAATTTTTATATTATACTCACACAACATCTCCCTTTTGTTTTATTTCCTCGTTGTTATGATAAAATTAAAATGTTAAGTTAAACAAATTGCAAGTACATGATATGCAATGTATGGCTATAATCGATCATCATGCTTAGTGACCGAGTCCACAATGCCATTTGAGTAAGCTAGAAACCATCATTATTGAGTGGTATACAAATTTAATGAGATAAACATTAAGCTCCACAAGGAGATAGATATAATATTACAGTGCTATTGCGAATGCCTAGGATTCATTGTCAAACAAAAAAAATAAAGGAGCTTAAAATTCTATTTTGAATAATTTTTATAAACGTCCATGCCTATATCCCTAAGAACTACCACGTCTAGCATAAAATATAGAAAGAGAAGTGCACATAAGTGGAACAATGAATTAGACCCCACTATTACGGAAAAAGACATAAAAATATGGAAACAGACCATAGATATTGAGTGTGAATGAACATGAAGCTATCAACTTGAGAAATCACATGGAGAAATAAAAGTTCAAATTGAGAAAAAAATCTTATCATCTCTGTGGATTCAACGTTAGTCTTAACATCTATTGTTGTATGGATTCAACACTAAATTAAGATTAGAAAAGTTTGCTAAGGCATTCAACTTGTTTAAATATCAAATTGTATTCAAAGATATGTAGATTAGTACATAACCAAAATCTACCAATGTAAGGTTAGAAAAGTTTACAAAGGCATTCACATTGTTTAAATATCAAATTAGTTTGTAAAGTCCACTATCAAACATAAACATAAGTTATTTAGTAAACAAATTCCAAATTGTTTAAATATCAAATTAGTTTGTAAAGTCCACTATCAAACATAAGATATTTAGTGAACAAATTCAAGTGTAGTTTCCATGTAATTTTATAATGATCACTTGTTTTACCTCTTTGCACTAACAAGTTGTTTTCCAAGATTTTGTTTTTTATATTTTTAGATAAAATGTTTTAACATGATTAATACAAAATTATTCTTTAATATCAATATCAATGTCAAAAGTAAAATAGTGGAAATAAAGAGATTTGAATTATTATGATAAAATCATTTTTCAAGTTTTGTATAATTGTAATTTAAATAATTATTAATTGTTGAGAAGAAATATTGAAAGTGCAAATAAGGGAAAGGAAAACATTGGAATGATAAAAATAAAAATATTGTGATATAAATAAATCTAAAACTATTGTATAAAAAATAAATTGTAGGGGATTCGAAGCTTTTAAATAGACAAATCCTCTTTAGGAATCAAACTATAGAATAATATTAATTTTTTTTATTCTAGTTTATTATATTATGGAAATTTTTGTATCTACATAAATATATATAAAATAGTATCCAATGTAAAGAAACATAATCACGTTAATGAATTCAACTTAGTAAATATCAATATAGTATTTTGGTTCATTAAAAAAGGTAAAATGTAAGTAAAATGTAAGTGTTAGATATTCTGTGAGTATTTTATTGTTGTTAAATGGATATAGTGTGTACACTTGTGAGAATGAGTGTTATATTCCTGAATAAGTGTTATCTTCCCCACCAAGATTCAATTTTTGTAACTAACATGTTAAGCTTTGAGACAAACATAATTTTCTCACACAAAAAATATCCAATATAAATAGGATAGTACACAAAAATCCATAGAGGATAATAATAATATGAATAATGAATATGATATGAGTTGATTACAATGAGAGTCATGACCCGTTTATATATCCTCACATGGGTTCCCTTTCATGAATTGACACATCCTTTAGATAAGACATGACTTTTATTTATGATGTGTTTAATTATTATATTTGAGAATTATTTATTATATCTATTTTTATATATATATATATTATGTTCATAACATTTCCTTCCCCTTAAAAATGCTTTGTCCTCAAAGCATACATTATGGAAGACTTATCTCTTCCTCTGGCTTGTAATTATTGTCTCTATATTCTTCATTATTGAGTTAGTAGTCGTTGAGGATCTAAGATGATATGGTCTTCTAAGCGTTGAGTAGAAATATCGAATTGTAAAGGAGTCTGCCCATCCTAATTCAATATTTTGTGGATTTGGGTTTTTATAGGGTTGTTGGAAAGAACTTGATACATTTCTACTCCCATGATAGCTCCTACTTTGACCCCCACTTGTAGTGGAAGTAATATTCTTCGAGATATCAGTTATTTGTTTATGTTAATACATTGATTGGATGAAGTATTGACTTTTGTGATTAGGATGTTGATAAGACATCCCTGCAACTTGATCTTTACTTCGTATACTTGTATCTTTTTCTTGATTAACTTTTGGAATTGAGTCTTCTTCATACCCTTGGATTGTTTCTACTTAGATATTTGAAGACCCCTTTACATGAATTTTAAGGTTGACTAGATCTGTATTAATTCCTTTATCTAGATTTGATATTTTTACATCTAAATACTTCTCTAGCTCCATAGGTTCAATCATTATCTCTTTATCGACTATTGATGTTTTGCAATCTAGATCTTATTGTAAAGATTTCTTAACATGCTTAAGTCTTTTAATTTTTGTTAGTAAGTATTGATTATGTTGTTTTAATCGTAAACATTATTTTTTTTATCTTTTGACTTGTCATCTTTAGTTTTTGATTCTAGATTCTCATTTCTTTCATCCTTTAAGATTTTAATTTGTTCTAGTAAATTTTGATTAAGGTTCCTTAGGCAGAAAATTTCTTCATCTTCTTTGGTTAATTTCTCTTTGAGACCTTGATTTTCTTGTTCCAACTTTTGAAAACACCGCTTCTTCTCCTCGAACTTCATGATTTTTGCAAATAGTTTATGATTATGATTTCTTAGGCAGGAAATTTCTTCATCTTTTTCAATGATGATCTTGTCATATTATTTATTTCGATCTTGCCACTTTTGTATTAACTTTTGGTTATATTGAAGGAACTTTTCTGATATGTCCTCCGGGTCTTCTGATGATGGAGATTCTGAAATCGACTTCATTGTAACATTCTGTAATGTGATTTTCTTCTTCTTATAAGAAAATGTCAAAAACTTTCTCCTTGTGTTTAAAATAAAAGTACTTAATGTATCTACCCAAGTTGACCCTAAAATTATATCAACACTATCTTGATACATTGATACCACATTGAATTGACCTATGAATTTGTAATCACCAATAAATAATTGTAGGTTCTTAATTTCATATTTCTCATCGGAAAGACATGTGTCATTTTCAATTATATTTGGTTCTAAAACCATTAATTGGTTCGTCGGTTCAACATTAATGTGATATTTCCTTGCATTCAAGAAAATAATGATGTTGATATTCTTTCCTTGAATAATCCCATTGAATTCCAATAAGAGATCCACATATTTTTTATAAGTATGAGGGAATCTTCCATGTTTTTCACCACGAAACTCCATTTATATAATTATATGTTTATATAATGTTTAAACCTTGAAATATAATAATAATATATATTACTTTTTTTCACCTTCTAAATATAAGTTTCTTTATTTTCCTTATAATCCTTTATTAGTCCCTGTCGTAGGCATAGAAGCACTATAGCGATTGATAATTTGTTGACTTCATATTAGTTTGTCCTTTGACCACAAATATTTGCATAATCTCTATTGTTGGAGCTAGAGAACTAAAAACATTGATTTTTATATACTAAAGAGTACCATATATGTAGTGATCTAGTTGGATAATATATTGGAGGTCTTATTGTTGGCTTCGTTATTCCCAATGTTTTATATGTTAACATATCCAAACTTTTTTATCATGTACAGTATTTTTGAATCATATATTTTTCCTATGTATTTCTTGAAGGTGGATTAATGCTAGCATTAGTTCAAATGTTTGTCTTAGCATTTTTTGCTAGCTAAATTTATCCCAATGTTTGATATGCTAGCATATCCAAAAATTTTCCTTCGAATACATTCTCTACTATTTGAACTATTTTTACATAAATTATAATAAAAACAATTTGGTACATCAGAGGCCTGCCACATTGCATTGTTTCTCAAATGTTTACATAGCATTTCTGATAGACTTAAATGTTTACCTAACAGGCTTTGCAACTTTGAATGTTTACTTAGAAGGCTTGTTACAATACATTTTCTTCCGTTTTTTTATTTTATATGAAATGTTCTCTGCAATCAATTTGGAAAATATTGTGCTTCAACGACATTGCTAGTTCACGGTTGATGCTTTCTTCTTGCATCTCCACTGATTTCTTATTTTTTGGTTGTTGTTGTTCTTGTTTTCCTGTTTGTCTTGTTGTAATTTTCATGTTTGGGGTTTTGAAACCGTGATTGGAACTATGGCATTCTTGGTGGACTGGTTGCTTCTTTCTTCTTTGTTCGCTGGATGATGTTTATTTTTGTTTGATTCGAATTTGCAGGGTTCGGGTCCTGGGGCTGTAGTTGGGACCTTTGGTGCTTCTTAACTGGGTCGTTATTTGTTGCTTTCTCCTATTTGCCTAAGGTTTGCAATGTTGGGGTGATGCAACCATAGTTGGATTTGTTTTACATTGTTTTGCAGTTGACTCCCCATAAAATACTATTAAGATAAAATAACATACACAATTTTTCATTCGATGTAAATTGCATCTCTTACGCCTTCAACCAGAGTTTTTCAGCCTCCAACTATATTTCATAGTTTCCGATACTTTTTCCATGGTTTATGTATTACTATGGTTTCATAGTTATGGGAGTAAATTTTTCTGTCTAAGCGATATAGTTATTCTCTCCCTTTTTTTTTCCTCTTGTAAACTTTCCCGTTTTTTACCTTTTGTTCTTCCGCTCTATTATGTGTTTATGGTTCTATACTTTCTCACGTTTCTGTGCTTGCGGGTCCTTGGTGTGTCGAACTGAAAAATCATTATCTCCATCTATATATTCACATCACGATTCTAAACGACAGTTGTTTGGTTGCATACTTAGCCAATTTTATGAACGCAACTTCGTGGATAGGTGCTATCGAACTATGGTAGCTCATGTTCGGTGTATACATATTTCACCCAAAATGTTCGTTCTCTACAATTCGATCATGCACTCCTCGAAATCACAACCGTGCCTCTTCCTATGATGAGTTTGTCTATCCGACCTACCTTTCCATACTTAGTCGAGTTTTCAAATTTTGGCGGGTTGATGCCTTTCCGGGTTCAAAAACGTTTAAAATCATTTTTCGCTCCCCTCCATCCCTACTACATTCCTCCCTTCTCAATAAACATTAATTATGATTTCAAAATTCACAACCGACTAGACAGGTTCAAAAATATTGGATTTAATAAGATGAAATCTCAAGGACATCTCCCATTAAAATGAATAGACAGGTGAATATTATGGGATCTTGTAACGACCTCCTATCTACAATGCGTACCCAAAATGCCCAACAAACTACATTCTTCTCATGGCCAAAGCGGCGGTAACAATTTCAACATTTCGAGAACAACTCACAACAACCTTGCAGAAACGAAATTTGTCGAATATACAAATGCCATAACATTTCTACAATTTCAACATCAATAACATTAAATTGCCGAAAGTAAAAATGCATTATACTTCACCAGTTAAAATCATACCGTAGCCTTTCGCTTTCCTCGGACGACGTCCCGCGCTCCGTGCCGCATCCCGCG
>SNQJ01S0158006.1:0-18479 GCA_010110895.2 Picea sitchensis
AGTTCTCCCTTGCACCACCCTGCCACCCTGGTTTCTTTGGATGCAACCAGATGGAAGCTACAATTCCCTTTGTTCAAGAACCCACTTGAACCTCTGAGGACAACAGTCCTCCCTAGCACCTCCCTACCACCCTAGTTTATAAATATTTGCTATTATGACTTATTACAGTGATATAAAGTTCTTCAATGGATTACCGATCTCATCACTGTTCTGCTACACTGCGCTGCTCTGTCTGCATCAATATCTTCTGCACACTCCTTGTGATTTCTGTTCTTTTACCTTTTTTTCTCTCTGTGCCATGTCCCTTCAATGCACCATTCCCCTTCTGTACATTTCTACTGCTGCACTCTGCCTCCTTCTTCACACCTCCATCAGACCCTACAACAATCCCCATTTCTTCTTTGTTCAACATTTTTATAGTCTCTGTGCACCTTGTGCATGCAATCTCCTTCTTTCTCTTGCATCCTCTCCACATCGGGGTGTTTTCTCCACTTCACTCTTCCACAACTATCCCATCTCCCGTGTGCCACGTTGTCTCTCTTTGTTCTGCATCTCCTTCTCATTGTGAGTGCTCTTCCTGATCATCATGGTAACTCTTCATTTTCTCTGGTGGTTTCACCCTTGCATCCATCATCATTGGGTGTTATATTGAGATTCCTCGGCTTTTGTGGCAGTTGAGACTCTTCATCTTCTCTGTCATAGACAAGCTCATCCTCTGGCAGAAACCATCAGTTGTTTCTAGAAGTTACACTGTGAAGTGAAACAATAGCCCTCCGATCTTATTCAAATTCATCTACACCGTTGAATTGACTTCATTGAATCTTGTGTTCATTTCACCATTTCGCACTTGGGCATTTCAGGATCCCCGTGGTAAAGATTTCATTACTCTCCATGTCTTGATCCTCGAAACTCTGAAATGGAACTTGTCTGCACTAGCTCCTTCCTCCATCTTCTGCCGATGTGACCAATGGCTGTGACCATAGGCTGATCCAAAACATGTTTCACATTTCGGAATTTCAACAATCCTATTGTGTCGCATCTCAAATCTCCAAGTCGCGATCTCTGAAACTCCGAAAAAAAGAGGAGCTTGCCGCTACAAGATTTTTTCTACAGCTCTTCGACCATGTGACTACGAGAGGTGACCGAGCGCTTATCCATATAGTTCTTTCACGATTTCACTTTTTGGCACTTTGGCGTTCCTGTGGTGGTGAGTTCTTGATGCTCCATGTCCTAGTATCCGAAGCTCCGAAATGGAGCTTGGTTGCACTAGCTCCAATCATTTCGGCATTTCACATTTCATCCTTTCGTGATTTCGCATGTCGCAGATTCCTGTTGTGAGTTCAAGAGGTTAGGGAACCCCGTTCCTTTGAATTTGGAGTCAGGGAAATGACGATATATCGTCACATGTCCTATGGACCCAATGGTCCAGATCTTGTCATGAATTCGACACTTCACGGGCCTTCCTTGTGCCTGATTCAGGATTTTTGTGTTTCACATTTCGCCACTTCGGGACTCTGGTGATGAAGAGTCTTGTCACTTGACTCTTCCAACTCCCAGTATTCGAAGCTCTGAAAGGGAGTCGGATCAATGTTCCACACTTTAGATGATTCAATGGTCCAAATGTCTTCGTGATTTCACACATCGCGATTTCGACATTCTCGACGTGAGAGTTCTTGACAACTCCACCTCCCAGTCTGCAAAACTCCGAAATGGAGTTAGCTCAACTTTTCAGCTTTCTCACTTCGAAACTTCGGTATTCTTTTCGTGAGAGTCCTTGACACCTCCAAATCCCGGTATCCTAACCTCCGGTATGGAGTCTTTGACATTTCGCAATTTCGCATTTCTTGACTTTGGGTTTCGTGACTTCGGGACTCCTGTAGTAAGAGTTCTTGACATCCCCAACTCCTGGTATGTAAAATCTCGGTAGTCGAAACTTTGAAATAGAGTCGGACCAACATCACATCAGTGTTTTGCATTTTGCTGCTTAGATATTGCCTTTTGATCGCTGTTGTTCTTCCTTTCCTGCCTATCTGCTGATCTTCCTTGTCTGCCTATTTGTGATCGTTGTTGCTGTTCTTGCCATCAATGACAAGCACACTCTTCTTGTTAACATGCCAACACAATCTGTGTCAAAATATCCTATTCTTGTTTCTATGTACTCTTTCTCTTTTAATACCTCTGATAAGTTGATATTTCTATGATCATTCAAGGGTTCTTTCATCTGTAGTAATACAATATCTGATTCTTTCTGCAGTTCTATCATATCCTTAGTTTCTTGGGCCTGTCTCATAGTTTTCTTGTTTCATATTCATCTTTTCAACTTTAACAATCATTCTAGGACAATCCAAAATTTCATGGTCCACAACTTCACAACAAAGATAACTAGGTCTTCTACCAGGGCATTCCTTAGCAAGATGTTCCAGTCTTCTACAACTGTATCAAAGGGTTAATCCTCTCTTTCTCTTAAATGATCCTGAACCTTTACTTTATTGCATACCAGGATCACAGTAAATAACCTGCAAAAACTTCTTTCTCGGATCCTGCATCCATTTATTAGTCCAAACATTCTGTCTATGCATAGGAATAACATATCTTTCATTTCTTCTATCATATCTATTCATATCAAATCTTCTTTCTTTTAACTGTGCAATAATTTTTAGACTAGGACAAAATTTATCAAACATACCTAGATCCATACTTTCAATTTTTTTTTTTCACTTCTATTACCTTTCTCATAGCACAAAGATTCAATATCATACCTCTTTTATTTGGATCAAACTTTGCATCTTAGCACAGAGATTCAAAATTCAAGTAGAATACTACACACTAAAGTAGCAGATATATGCATAGAGATTTCTTTTCTTCAGTTCACAATAATCATAGTTTTAGGTCCCGACAACAGAACCATTTTTTGGCACAGGGTCAAACCCAGGGTTCAATGCTTCAATATCTCACCAACAAAACCCTAGCTATCGGCCCTCTCGGTAACAACTGCGAAGCAGATGAAGTCTCACCCGAGGTAGAAGAAGGGGTAGGTACAAGACTCAAGTGTCTACAACCTTAGCTGGGACACAGATCTATGATTACACCACTCTAACAAGAACATAGCAGTTATCATTCACCCTTATTCACATTGCAGATATAAACCCTAATTACAGAGCAGTGAAATATTCAACAAGATCTAACACATTCAAACACTTATCATGGAGAGATAGATCAGATGTAACATTCATTCACATTACAAATAACTAAGCTATTATACCAGATGCATCATACATAAAGATATCGTCACTAAGCATAAATCACATCACTAAGATACAACCATAATGCACAAAGCAACCATAACACATGATATACGTGGTTCACCCCAGTGTGGGGCTACGTCCACCAACTCTTCTCTTATTTATTATCTTCTGTCAATATTCTACAAGCACAGAGCCCAAAAACCCTACTTCACATAGGATAGGATATCTACGCACACCTCATTGGATCCTCCTTCCCCGAGTTAGGTCACAACACAAAGCCTTCTTACACAGCCTATGCACATGCCTCTTACAATCACTTGAAGTTAGCTTTGTAAGTCTTAACATATAGAATGAAAAAAGCCTCTAGCTCCACACTAAGACGATTCTACAAGGTCTCTCTTTCTTACATCACTTAGGAATGAGGTCCAATTGTTTCTCTATATGAGCAAGAGTTCCTGCAAGGAGTGCAGTTGAAGTTGTCCTCAAGGAGTGCGTTGACAAAGGGTTCAGATAGGCTAACTTTTGTTCTCATTCACCGAGAAGTGCGGTTGGGCATAGGAGCCATGCAGGGAGTGCACAGGCCAAGCTAAGCCTCAGAGCTGCGAATCTGAGAAAAGAATTTAGAGACTACTGATGCAGGTGTGCTCAGAGTCGAAAGGATTCAACACTTTGGAGTGTTTGAAGGTTGCCGCAAGAAGTGCGAGCAAGTGGTTTTTCTAAAGACTTGAAAGATGTAGGTGGACAAGTTCGTGGAGGAACACTTAGTTGATTCACATAAATCATAAAGGAGGAATGGAAGGTCGTAGTTCTCTGAGGAGGATTAGCGAAATCCCGTGAGCCTTTAGATCTCGTAGAAGAGCAGGGGAGTTATGGTGGAAGCGTCGAAAGGTTCTAAGCTCAGGAGGAGTAGGACTGCAGATCCAAGCCACAAGGGCCATTGGATTCACAAGTGAATCCCTATTTCAGGATTTCATGGGTGGAAGTCCTGCAAACTTTGCAACGAATATCATGATACCCCGAAACACGAAGTCCCGAAGGCTAAGAGGACGGTGTGGGACCAGAGGAGTTGGTGAGGTGGACAGGTGGCATATTATCATTGCAGAGTCAAATTCCGTTGACCATTTCAGGATTTTTTCGGGTGAAGTTCTGAACCCTTGGCATTAGGATTCGTGATATTGCAAAATCCGAAGTCCCGATGGAGTGAAGGACTGTTAAAAGGTCAAATCTTGTGAGCGCCTGGAGTTTCGGTAAATCGGGATTCGGGAGTCGAGGAGACCATTTTATTGACCTCACGATCGCCGATATCGCGATAGGGAAAATCCCGAAAGAAGAAAGGAAAGGGTCAACATTGACTGTTTTCGGGTTTCGGAGATTAGACAGACCAACGCTTGACCACTGGATTCACAAAGTTGTGAAGTCCGATCTCCCAAGTGTAAAGAGGGGATCCCGTGAGAGTTTGTTGTGGGTGAAGATTTCCCGATAGGGAAATAGAAGAGCCATTTAGAGTTCTTCGGGTGAGTGGAAAAGGAAATATCCTGTGTTGAGGTGGACCTTCCGACCTGCGGGTTGTGCAGGGAGCGTGCGTCGGCGTCAAGTTTGGTATCAGAGAACAGAAAGGTTCTTTGCTTTCTGTAGCAAGGAAGAAAAAGAGAATTCACCATGCCGCCAAGGAGAAGGGACAGGAAAACACCCAATCCACCAGAGGATAGGGAAATTCTGAGAAGAAGAGGCATGTAGATGACAGATCCAGCCATGGAGAGAGAGCTGCATGATCTACGAGCTAGACTCGAAGACATGGAGACAACACAAAGAAGCACAGTCAATGTTGGGGATCTAAGTGATTCCGAAAGTGAGATTGAGGCTGAACGTGAAGAAGAAGTTGCAGTTGAAGATGCAGGAAATGAACGTTTGATCAAAGCTATTGCAATAATGGGTGTAAGAGCGAAGATGGACATTCCAGTTTATGAGGGAAATCTGGATGCAGAGGAGCTTCTAGACTGGATTAGAGATCTAGATACATACTTTGACTATGAATATGTCGAAGAGGACAAGAAAGTCAAGCATGTTGTCACTAGATTGAAGGTACATGCAACATTGTGGTGGGATGAGCTACAAGATGACAGACGCTGCAAAGGCAAGCAGAAGATCAAGAGATGGGATAGAATGATTGCGAAGATGAAGGAAAAATTCATCCCCAGATATTATCAAATTACTCTATTCAGGAGGATGCAGAACCTGAGACAGAAGCTGATGATAGTGAAAGAATAAACTGAGGAATTCTACAAGCTGAACATCAGGGCAGGTCATCGGGAGAGTGATGATGAAAAAATTTCCAGATATATGAATGACCTGGCATACGATATCTAGGATGAAATGAGCATGGTAACCATTCAAATGGTGGAAGATGCTTATCAGATGGCTCTAAAAGCGGAAGAGAAGCTGAGCCGAAAGTAGTGTCAGAGAGGCCGAGGCAGAAGCCAGCCCAGAGGCAAATCAGTTGCCCAGGAAAAATATCAGAAGCCCAAGGAAGACTGGAAGAAGCCTCATACTCGAACTGAGAGAGGTGGAACCTCAGAGTGTGGGAAACATACTGAGAAGAGAGGAGATTATACTGACAACAATACTTTTCCTCGTACTAGAGGTAGAGGAAGAGGAAGAGGTGGAGTAATAACATGCTTCACATGTGGGAAGAATGGGCACAAGTCTTACGAGTGTCCAGATAAAAAGAAAGAAAGTGGAGAATCTCACATCACAGAAGCATAGAGGAGGGATGTTGAGGTAGAAGATGCTGAAGGAGGAAGATCGTTGATGATGCAAAAATATCTTTTGACACCAGAGAAGGAGGTGGAGAGTTTAGTCCAAAGGACTAGACTTTTCCGGACTGCTTGCAAGACCAAGGATAGGGTATGTAAGGTCATTGTAGATAGTGGTAGCATGGATAATCTCGTTTCTACGAAGATGGTAGAGAAGCTGGAGCTAGAGATGATTGATCATCCAAGCCCATACAGAGTTTTGTGGCTACAAAAAGGACATCAGGTAACTGTCACTAAACAATGTTTAGTTGAATTTAAGATATGGGGATATAATGATAGGATATTATTTGATGTCATTCCTATGGATGTTTGTCATCTATTACTAGGTAGACCATGGAAATATGACAGGAATTTGATTCATGATGGAAGAATGAACACATACACCCTAGAGAAGAATGGGAGGACTCACATGTTGCTTCTAATCAAGGATAAGGAGGTGAAAATGGAAGTAAGCAACACAGTGCTTCTCATGAGTGGGAAGGAACTTCTTATAGAGGTTAAGAAGAAGGAATATCCATAGTTCATCATGGTCAGGAAACCAAATATTGTTTTGACCAGCACACGAGTGGATGATTTACCAAAAGAAATTCAGGAACTGCTGGAAGAGTTCGTTGATATACTAGTGGACGAATTAGCTCGTTAGTTGCCACCGATCGGAAGTGTGAGTCATCACATTGATCTCATACCAGGAGCCAGTTTACCAAACAAATACGCGTACAGATTGACACTGCAAGAGAATGAAGAGGTCAAAAGACAAGTCCAGGAGTTGTTGGACAAAGGTTTGGTCAGGGAAAGCTTGAGTCCATGTGTTGTTCCAACAGTACTCAGTCAAAAGAAAGACAGAGGCTGGAGGATGTGTACTGAATCGAGGGTGATTAACAAGATAACCATCAGGTACATATTTCCATTGCCAAGGATGGATGATCTGATGGATTGCTTGAGTGGAGCAAAGTATTTTTTAAAGATTGATTTGAAAAGCGGTTATCACCAAATCCGCATGAGAGAAGGTGATGAATGGAACATAGCATTCAAAACCAACAAAGGATTGTATGAATGCCTTGTTATGACATTTGGATTAACAAATGCGTCGAGTACCTTCATGAGGTTTATGAACGAAGTCCTGAGGGAGTTCATCGGAAATTTTGCCATTGTGTATTTAGACGACATACTGGATTACAGTAAAACAATGGCAGAGCATCTGAAGCATTTGACTACAGTGATGCAGATATTACAACATGAGAAGTTGTTGATAAACATGAAGAAGTCCTCATTCATGAAGACAAAGCTCATTTACTTGGGGTTTGTTATTTCAACAAATGAGTTGAGGATGGATCCAGATAAGGTGGAGGTAATCAAGAATTGGCCATCACCGAAGAATACCTTTGAGGTGAGAAGTTTTCACGGATTGGCTAGTTTCTACCGGAAGTTCATCAGGAATTTTAGTGGAATTAGTACAACGATGATGGATATAGTGAAGAAAAGACACAAGTATTTTCACTGGACAGAAGAGGATGAGAAGAGTTTTAATCTGTTGAAGAGGAAGATTACGGAACAACCAGTTTTGGTGTTGCCAGATTTCTGAAAGACATTTCAAGTGAAATGTGATGCAAGTGGATTTGCAATCGGGGCAATCTTGAGTCAAGAAGATAGGACAATAGCGTACTTCAGCGAGAAGCTGAATGAAGCGAAAGTGAAATACTCCACTTACGATAAGGAGTTTTATGCTATTATCCAGGCATTGAAGAAATGGAGGCATTACTTGATCCCGAAAAAGTTTGTCTTATATAGTGACAATCATGCATTGCAGTTTGTGACTCAACAGGAAAAGTTGAATTACAGACATGTCAAATGGGTTGAGTATATGCAGAATTTCACTTTTGTGATTAAATATATTTCTGGTACTACTAAGAAAGTGGCTGATGCTTTGAGTAGGAAGTGTTTGCTATTGCAGGAGTTCAGAGTCAAAACGTTGGGTTTTGATGATCTCAGGAACATGTACACAGATGATCCAGATTTTAAGGAGGCATATGAAGCAACTGAGAATCCAATTATCAGGGATAGAAGCCAATTGATAGAATACATGTTCTAGGAAGGATTACTATTTAGAGGTAATCAACTATGTATTCTGAAATGCTCCATGAGGGAGAACTTGCTAAAGGAGAAACATAGTGGAGGATTGGCAGGACACTTTGGTCATGAAAAAACGTTCACAAAATTGAATGAGTCATATTTTTGGTTGGGAATGTGAGTAGACGTCAGAAGATTCGTGGAAAGATGTAGAATTTTCCAACGTTCGAAGGGAAGGAGACAAAATGCGGGGTTTTATCAACCATTGCCAATATCTGAGAGGTCGTGGGATGCAATTAGCATGGATTTCATATTGGGGTTGCAAAGAATGCTAAGAGGTTGTGATTCAATATTTGTGGTGGTGGATAGGTTTTCTAAGATGGCACACTTCATTCCATGTCAGAAAACCAGTGACGCAACTCATGTTGCAAATCTGTTTTTCAAAGAAGTCATTCGACTTCATGGTTTGCCAAGGAGTATAGTTTCGGATCGAGATACAAAGTTCATAGGGAAATTTTGGAGGACCTTATGGAAGAAGCTGGGAACTAACTTAGCATTTAGTTTAGATTATCATCCTCAGACGGATGGACAGACAGAAATGGTAAAAAGAAGTCTGGGAGACTTGCTGAGAAGCTTGGTGACAGAACACCACAATGAGTGGGACAACATATTACCATAGGCAAAATTTGCTTATAACGACTCGGTTAACAAGAGCACAGGGCAGAGTCCATTTCAGATTTTCTATGGCATACAACTGAGAGGGATTTATAAGCTGAGGGATTCAGAACAGACTGCGACTAGGAGTGCTAATGTAGAATATTTCGCAAAAGCAATGAAAGAACTTCACAGCCAGGTGAAGGAGCGACTGCAGAACTCGAACCAATAATACAAATGTAGAGAAGATCAACATAAGAGACAACTTCAATTTGAGGTTGGTGATTTGGGTCTGGCACATTTAAGGAAAGAAAGGTTCCCGAGAGGAACATATAATAAATTGAAGATGAAGAAAATCGGACCATGTAAGGTCTTGAAGAAATTTGGGGTGAATGCTTACGAGATTGAATTACCGGATGGGATCAGAATTTCTCCGATATTAAATATCTCTGATTTGTATCCATATAAGGCTGAGGAAGCAGGGACAGGAGATGAGCAGCCAGTGATCCAGTGGAAAAAGAAGATGCCAGTTGCAAATAAGCCGCAGATGGAGCACATACTGGGCAAAAGAGTGAGCAAGAAGACCAGGCGAAAACAATACTTTGAGTATCTGGTCAAATGGAAATACCATCCAGTTGATGATTCCATCTGGGAGAGTGAAGCAGAGTTCCAGAAGTGTGGACAGACTATGTGATAGCTCATGGATAGGAGCCCATGAAAATTTTCAAGCTAGGGAGTATGATGCAGGAGCATCGCCAACATCAAGCGAGCCAACATGGAAGAAAAAAACAGCTGGACAAGCGCCAACGCAAATTTTGAAATTTCCTTGAAATTGATGCACCATCTTAAATAATATAATTAAGAAGGAGCGCACTTGTATAATGTAAATGGACCTTGAGCGATTTTCTCTCTTCCTTAGTAGGTAGAAGGCATTTATGGTAGTTAATGTAAAGTAGATAGAATTCAATTCTAGATTAGACAGTTTTAGAGCGCAAGAGGGAAATGGGATATAAACACCCTCATTATGTATTGTAACATTAGTGTATTATCAACATAGAGAAGAAGCAGAGAGCTGTGTAGCAGACTCCATGTACAAAAGTTCTGAATTAATACAGAGAAAGCTGTGATTCAGACTCATGGTGTTCATATATTCTCTGTGTAAGCATCTTTGAATGTTATGCTCATGAATGTTTTACTCTTTCTGTCATGAAATTGCTTTTATGCTATGTATGAATGATTTCCTATTGAATGTCTAAAGTCTGAGAGGAAGTAGGAATGAGTTCCAATTGTTTCTCTATCTGAGAAAGTGTTCCTGCAAGGAGTGCAGTTGAAGTTGTCCGCAAGGAGTGCATTGACAAAGGGTTCAGATAGGGTAACTTTTGTTCTCATTCACCCAAAAGTGTGGTTGGGCACATGAGTTGTGCAGGGAGTGCGTAGGCCAAGCTAAGCCTCAGAGTTGCGAATCTGAGCAAAGCATTTAGAGACTGTTGCTGCAGGTGTGCGCATAGTCGAAAGGATTCAACACTTGGGAGTGTTTGAAGGTTTCCGCAAGAAGTGTGAGCAAGAGGTTTTTTTGAAGACTTGAAAGCCATAGGTGGACAAGTTCGTGGAGGAACATTTAGTTCATTCACAAAAATTGTCAAGGAGGAACGAACGGTCGTAATTCTATGAGGAGGATTAGTGAAATCCCGTGAGCCATTAGATCTCACGGAAGAGCAGGGGAGTTACGGCGGAAGCATCGGAAGGTTCTAATATCAGGAGGAGTAGGACCACATATCCAAGCCACAAGGGTTGTTGGATTCACAAGTGAATCCATATTTCGGGATTTCATAGGTGGAAGTCCCACAAACTTTGCAACGGAAATCACGATACCCCGAAACGCGAAGTCCTGAAGGCTAAGAGGACAGTGTGGGACCAGAGGAGTCGGTGAGGCGGACATGTGGCAGATTATCGTCGCGGAGTCAAAGTTCGTTGATCGTTTTGGGATTTCGTGGGGTGAAGTTCCAAACCCTTGGCATTAGGATTCACAATATTGCGAAATCCGAAGTCCTGATGGAGTGAAGGACCGTTAAAAGGTCAAATATTGTGAGCACTCGGAGTTTCAGTAAATCGAGATTCGGGAGTCGATGAGACCAGTTTCTCGACCTCACGATCACCGAAATCGTGATAGGGAAAATCCCAAAAGAAGAAAGGAAAGGGCCAACGTTGACTGTTTTCGGGTTTCGGAGATTAGAGAGACCAACGCTTGACCACTAGATTCACGAAGTTGCAAAGTCTGATCTCCCAAGTGTAAAGAGGGGATCCCGTGAGAGTTTGTTGTGGGTGCAGATTTCCTAATAGGGAAATAGAAGAGCCATTTAGAGTTCTTCGAGCCAGTGGAAAAGGAAAGATCCTATGTTGACGTGGATCTTCTGACCTGCGGGTTGTGGAGGGAGCGTGCGTCGACATCAGAAAAATAAGAGGAAGTTACAATGGGTGTGTTGTAGGTTGTATCCCTTCAATTTGATAGATAATAAAAAGGAAGGACCTTGCAATTTATCTGGTGGATATAGCCCAAATTGGGTGAACCACGTATATCTGTGTCTCTATTTTATTGTGTATCTTAAATGTTTTTTATCCGCATTTGTTTTATTTTATGGCTCCACAATATTGTTTTTCTAATAGCTGGTATAAGAGCGAAAGGTAACTCGCATGAAAAGAGGGTTCCTAGTTCGAGTGGGAGAAATGACAGAAGATGGAAAGTTTAGGGTCAAAACATTTAACGGCCAAAACTACCAGTTATGGAATATGTAGATGGAAGACTATTTATATCAAAAGGATCTATTCCTAATATTGGGTGGAATAGAAAAGAAGTTGATGACCATGAAGGACGAATAATGGGAGGTTCTTGATAGAAAGGCACTTTGAACGATACGGTTGAGCATGGAAGTGTCGGTGGATTTCAATATCTCAAAAGAAAAGAAAAAGAAGGAGCTGATGGATGCATTGGCTAAGATGTATGAAAAACCATTGGCATCCAATAAGGTATTTCTAATGAAGATATTATTTAATATGAAGATGTCAGAAGGTGGGTTTGTTGCAGATCATTTACATGAATTTAATATGGTTACTAATCAACTAAGTTTTGTAAAAGTGGACTTTGATGATGAGGTCAGGGCTCTTCTAATCCTGTGCTCATTGCCAGAAAGATGAAATAGCTTGGTCATTGTTGTAAGTAACTCTGTCTTTGGTTCAAACACTCTAAAATTTGATGATGTTGTTGGTGTTATCCTTAGCGAGGAAATGCGACGAAAAATCACATGTGAGATATCAGGTAATGCGTTGACTGTGGAAAACAGGAAAAAAAAAGGATAGAGGAAAGGGATCATGGAACCATAGGAATTATAGGAAGGGCAGATCCAAATCCATACTGGGAAAGATAGAGTGATGGAACTATGGGAAGAAAGGACATCTGAAGAAAGACTGCAGAGCTCCAAAGAAACAATGCGATAGAAAACAAGAGAAAAATCAAGAAGAAAATGTAACATCTAATGTGTTACAAGGTTCTTTGATTCTTTATGTAGATAATATTTCTGAGTCTTCTGTATTAGATTTAGGGGCTTCATTTCAGGCCAAACCCCATAGGAAACATTTTCTATATTATTTTCAAGGTGAGTTTGAACAGTTTCATTTGGGTCATGATGCACCATGCAAAATTGTTGGAATGGGTAATGTACACATAAAAAAAAAGAATGGACACCAATGGTTATTGAAAGAGGTAAGACATGTACCAGATCTAAGGAAAATTCTATTTTCAACAAGGTAGTTTGAAAGTGAAGGCCATATATCTATATTTATAGATAAGGTGTGGAAGGGAACCAAAGGATCACTGGTGATATAAAAAGGAGAGAAGGTAGGTACATTGGATTTATGTACTGGTAATAATGATTCTTCTATCTCTTTAGCTTCTACATGAGTGGATACAACACTATGGAATAATAGGCTTGGATGCATGAGTGAGAATGGGATTCATATACATCACAAAAGAAATTTGTTTCTAGATATTAAACAAATCGGTTTGGATTTTTGTGAGCATTGTGTTTATGGAAAATAGAAGAGAGTCATATTTCTCAGAATCAGACAAGAAAACAAGAGTGAAAGGTTAGATCTTGTGCATATAGATGTATGGGGAACAACTCATGTATCATCTCTTGGTGGCTCTTGTTATTATGTTACTTTTATTGATGATGCAACTATAAAAACATGGGTTTATTTCATTTGACAAAAATATGATGTTTTCGATACTTTTAAGGAATGGAAAACTTTGGTTGAGAATGAGATAGGAAAAAGGTTGAAGTGTCTCAGATCAGACAATCAAGGTGAATATTGCAGCAATGAGTTTGATGATTATTGTTCATATCATGGGATTCATAGAGAGAATATAGTTCCAGGAACACCACAAGGAAATGGTGTGTCATAAAGGATAAGCATGACAATCATGGAGCGTGCAAGGAGTATGAGATTGTACGTTGGGTTTCCCTTATAGTTCTAGGAAGATGTTGTAGATACTGCTATTTACCTAATAAACATAGCACCTTCAATCTATTTGGATGGTGGAATTATAGAGGAGGAATGGACAATTAAAAAGGTAAACTATTCTTTTTTTAGGACTTTTGATTGAGAAGCATTTTTCCATATTGATAAATAAAATAGAACAAATCTTGAGGAAAAATCCAAGAAGGGTACCTTTATTGGATACAATGTTAATGATTTTTTTTATCACTTATGGGATTATGAAAATCAAAAAATCATTAGGAATATAGATGTCATATTCAATGATATGGTCATGAACAAAGATCAGTTGTAGGGAAAGAAGTAGGAAAAATAAAAACAAGAATACACAGTGCTTGATGAAATCACTGAAAAATAAATTCCAAAGGTACCAGAAAATTAAAATGTACAACAACATGAGCAATATGTACCTTAAACTCATGCAATTTTTTTTAGAATATCTACTAGGTTAAGTATACCCACCAAACGATAATCTCCTTCATTGTATTATTTATTGTTGACTGATTCTGGTGGACCAGAAAGTTATGAAGAGGCAATGCAAGTAGACACTAAAAAGAAGTGGGAGAAAGGAATGAAAGAGGAGATGGATTCCTTGGTAAATAAACAAACTTGGGACTTGGTTCGGTTTCCTACAACAAAAAGAGAATTGTAGAATAAATGGGTTTGCAGGTTGAAGGAAGAAGATGGAGGAAAAAAGAGGTACAAGGCTAGATTTGTTGTAAAGGGGTTTGCATAAAAGAAAGGTATAGATTTTAATGAAATGTTTTTATCTTGTTGTTAAAATGACTTCAATTAGGAATATTTTAAGTATTTTGGCAGTATAAGACTTGCATCTTGAATAGTTAGATGTAAAAACAACTTTTCTCCATGGGTATTTGGATGAAGAGATTTTTATGCAAAAACCATAGGGGTATGAGGTGAAAGGGAAGGAAAATTTGGTATGCATGTTGAAGAAGGGATTGTATGGCCTAAAGAAATCTCTAAGGCAATGGTATTTTATGTTTGATAGGTTTATGATAGAAAAATATTGTAGTAGTTGTCATTCTGAACACAATGTTTATTTAAAAATGCTAGAAAATGGAAGATATATTATATTGTCACTGTATGTAGATGACATGATTGTTGTAGGGTCTACTATGCAAGATATAAACATTCTCAAGAAAAAAATATCTAATTCATTTGCGATGAAGGGTTTGGGTGCTGTAAAGAAATTCCTTGGTATGAGAATAACAAGAGACAGGAAAATTGGAAATTGACATTGTCTCATAGTGAGTACATAGAGAAGGTGTTGGAGAGGTTTAGCATGCAGAATGAAAAACCAGTTAGTACACCTCTGGCCATCCATTTCTAATTAAATAAGGAAGTGTGTACCAAGACACATGAGGATATAGAATACATGTCCAAAGTCCTTTATTCATCAACAACTGATAGCTTGATGTATGAGATGGTTTGCACAAGACCAAATATTGCACATGTAGTGGGACTTGTGAGAATGTATATGAACAATCTTTGTAAAAAACATTGGGAGGTTGTAAAGTGGATTCTCAGGTATTTAAGAGGTACGTCTACTCATGCATTATGTTTTGGAGGTTTAGACACTTTTCTACAGGGATATGTTGATTCAAATATGGTAGGTGATAAAGATAGTAGGAGGAGCACCAAAGGGTATGTTTTTAATGTAGATGGAACCACAATAAGTTGGATTTAAAAACTACAAAAGGTTGTTGCACTTTCAACAACAGAAGCAGAGTATGTTGTTGCTACAGAGGCTAGTAAATAAATTATTTGGTTACAAAGATTTATGGAGGAATTGGGAAAGAAGTAGGAGAATAGCAGGTTGTACTGTGACAGTGAGAGTGCCATTCATCTTGCAAAGAACTCAACCTTCCATTCAAATAATAAGCATATACAACTCAGGTACCATTTCATACGATCTGTCTTGGAAGATGGACATTTTGTGGTGAACCCAGCTGGTTCAGTCTGTAAATATCCAATATAAATAGGATAGTACACAATAATCCATTTAAGGACAATAAATATATTTAATAATAATTGTATAAGAATGAATAAGATGATATTACAATGAGGATGAGGGCTTCTGTATATATACCCACACAGGGGTTCCCTTTCATAAGAGACATGAACTTTCATATGTCATGTCTCTTCATAATTAATTATTAATCATTAGTTATTTATATTATTAATTACTACCTATTTATATGTATTTTTATGTTCATAACACATTTGAGGTTGGAAAAGATACATACTAACTGGAATCCTATAGACATGTTAACAAATGGAGTAACCAGAGAGAAAATGAGTTCTTGATTAGTTTCAGTTGGCCTTTGAGCATGAAGGTGAAGATGAGAACTTTTTCAGATCCAAGGCAGGGTATAGTCTATCAGGTACAATAGTAGTGGAGTTATTTTGATCAGTCTCTAAGCAGGATATTATTGGTTGTGGAGCCTGATTATCTTCCTGATTTAGAGGTTTGTTTCAGTCATTCTTGGACCCCATTCCCTAATGGGGGAGTGTGGGGGGATTTCCCCCCACAACTGTCACTAGGGGGGTCCAGGGGGGGGAAACGATAATTTTTGTAGCCCCCCCTTGGCGGGGGCTTCAGGGGAAGCTCCCTCGAAGAGAAATTTTGGTAAAAATTTCCTTGTAAAATATTGTAATTTCATAGTCAATCTGGATCGTTCATTATAAGCTCGCAAATATGCCGATAGAAGTTATTTTAGGTATTTTTTCCCTAGAAGGAAACCCTCTTTTATGAGGGAAGTGTATTGCGGCTATGTATTATTGCAAATATTGTATTATGAGAGAGGATACTATGAGAAAAAAAAGAGGAATTTATAGTGGTTGTGTTGTAGGTTGTATCCCTTCATTTTGCTGGATAATAAAAAGGAAGGACTTGGCAATTTATCTAGTGGATGTAGCCCACACTGCGTGAACCATGCATATCCATGTCTCTATTTTGTGTTTTATTTCCACATTTTTTTTATTTTATAGCTCCACGATCCTATTTTCATAACACTACCTTAGTTCTCCAACAAAACCGTTTTCACCATCGACCCTTCCGGTAAACCAGAAGGATACACCACGCACATAGTGCACAATGCAGTCTCACCCGAGATGGCTTATGGGTGATTGTAGGATGCATATGTCTATAGTCATGGAAGGGATTAGGGATGTTATTTTTACTACTTTTCTTCTATTTTAACATGCATTATATCATAACATTCATCAGATCTATATAAACCCTAACATATGCATTCATATTACCAAATACTAGTGTGCACTGTAAAACAAACCCTAACATATGCATTCATATAACCATTCATTCATTATAAATCATGTAAAAAGAACACATCACACATAAAGATACCATTTTACCATGGTTCACCCCCCTGGGATACGTCCACAAAGATTTTCTTCTTATTTCTTATACCCCATCAAAATAGTGTCATGTGCCTTACATCATATGGTTTAAGAATAATACATGTGAGGCTGACCACTTCCACAAAAAGCTCCATATCTTGCGACCTGACCCTTAGTTACATCTCAACATTGACTCCATTTGAGATCCACAAATCTCAACAATACAAAACTTAGACTCAAAAATGTTGGGTATGTGTTATATTCTTTGCATGTGTATTAGTGTTGGAGTGTATGCACTGGGCGCGCAGGGGGGTAAGAGGGGGGTTCGAGGGTAGCGCCCCCGATTTTTTTTTTCTGGATCGGGATCGCATTTTTCGAGACAACAATTTTTGGGACCACATTATATTTAGGTGTTGTTTTGGCACACGATTTCTTTGCCGATGGTTTTCTATTTCCGGTTAAGGAATTATTTCTTTGGACTAATCCAGGTCATTGGGTTAGGGTTTTGGAAACCACTGGCTCCTATATGTATTTTGTATTGTAAACATTGTAACATAATGAATGAATATAGAATATGCTGGTTTTCCCGGTTTGGGTTTCCAGGGGAAAAATCTCTGTGTAATGTTTGTATTTGCCATTGTATATTTTCTGTTCTTTTTCTGAATATCTGTTTGCAGTAGATATTGTACAAGGTTAGAATTTACATTTTGTATGAAAGATTTATTGGCTTCAGGGGGATGCCTTTGTGGTCAAGGGTTTGGCTCAGGATTGTGATAAACCTTGTTACAGTGGGAGATCTGCGGTATTGTTTTTCAGGTGAAAAGAAATGGAAAGCAATTTGAAGATGGAGATCAATAAGTTTAATGGGAAAAGTTTTGAGCTATGGAAGCTCAATATGGAAGATCTGTTGGTGGATAGAGATCAATGGATCACGGTAGATCCAGGTATTGCACCTATAGGAACTTCTACAGATGACTGGAAAAAGTTGGATCAGAAGGCAAAGAGCACAATTCGATTGTGTCTCTCTGATTCAATATTACTAAATGTGTTAGAGGAAGCTACAACGGAGGATTTATGGGAAAATTTGGGGAAGTTGTATCAGTCTAAGTCCCTGGTAAATAAATTATTCCTAAGAAAGAAGCTGTATAACATGAGGATGAAATATGGAGACTCGGTGGCAGAGCATTTGAACGCCTTCAATACTGTGGTAAGTCAATTAGTATTTGTTGATATTAAAATTTCAGATGAAGATAAATGTATCAGTTTATTGTGTTCTTTACCAGAATCGTGGGATAGTCTGGTTGTGGCCATAGGTAGTAATATAATTTCCTTGAATTTTGAAGAAGTGGTCTCATCCTTGTTGTTAGAGGAGATGAGACGAAAGAATATGGAAGGACATAGCACAGAAACATTATTTGCAAGAGGACATTCCCATGAAAGAAATAGATCTAATTTCTCAAGTGGGAGATCTAATTCTAAGGGTAGATCTAAATCTCTAGGAAAGTTTGTAAGGGTATGTTGGAGATGTGGAAAATAAGGGCACTACAAGAAGTAGTGTAGATCCAAAGTTGAGAAAAAGAAGGGATATGAAGAATCTTCTTCTACAAAAGAAAATACCTCCAAGGAAGAAGGAGGGTGATCCAGATTTTATGAGAAGAACAAAATGAATACAGATTATTAATAGGTGCTTAACACAAAAATAACAGAGATACAATAAAACTGGTTTTCTATTAAATAACGAAATAAGCTGAAACTGTAAAAATGCAGC
>SNQJ01S0158008.1:0-22207 GCA_010110895.2 Picea sitchensis
ATCTACTTCAAATATTTTTACCTGTTTCGTGTCATTGATGGAGGATACATTAAGGCCCTCCTGTGACGAGTCTTTTCCTATCAAATTCGACTCATTATCTGAGAATTATACCTAGAAACTAATTGGTACCTTGGAACTTGTATGCCTCAATGGAAGGTTTCTTTGCTTTCGAAAGTGGGTTTTAATTATTGACCCCTGATCGGGAGATTCCGTCGAGTGTTCAACTTCAACTCATAAATTCACACCTGTTGGATTGTACTAGTGTACCTTGGGAGTGATTGAAATTAATGGTGGTTTCCATCGCAATTGTTAAAGGTATTCACTAATAACTAGTAATCAAGTGGTTTCTACCATTTTATACTTCAACACATGTATTCACATGGTTATATTTGTACTACAGAGTCGTGGAGATGAAGACCCTGAATGTTTTCTGATAGATTCAGGTTGTGTTGGAGTATATTCAGATTGTGCTATTGCATAGATCCACAATGTATGTCTTGTGGATATGTTCAAATTTGAGTCTTTATCATATAGATCCACAATGTATTTTTGGTGGCTATATTTAGATTTGAATCATAATGGCATGGATCCATAGTGTATGCTTGGTGGCCATGACCTGTCTTACTTGACATGGATCTTTGCATGTCGACATTTATGCTTTGATTCATTTGTATTATGAGTATGGGAATTACTACCTCAATGATGATATATTATTTTACTTTGTTTCCTTGTTTGTTGGAAGGTTTCTGATCGATGTGTTCCATGTTCCCATCACACACTCGACAAATTATTTTATCTATCGCTCTGTTATAACTTCATACTTTGAGGGGATTTTTGTTACACATTATTTTTGTCACCCCTATGAACGCTAATTATGTACCCATATCCTTTGTATTTAGAAGGATCAATTGCCTTAATCCTTGAAGAATAATGAAGACAAACTTTCTAAGAGAAATGAAATTATTTTTTCCTTTGTAAAAAACATTGTAAAGAAGGATCGTCATACCTTACTTAGTGTTAAGTGTGAGACGATCTAGGATCAATTCAAGTTGAACCATAATGTTCTGCTACATTGTCACAGTTTCTTTAATGTTTAGGGTGTGATGATCTCTTGTACGAAGAAAAAGATTATCTTCTCAATGCTTCTAGAATAGAAGCTTAAAGGGTGAGGTGGCCTCTAATTGGTTTGGATATGAGTCACATCCCTGGTCCCATGGTACCATCCTAACCTCCTCACCCTATCCTTTTAAACTTATAAAAGTAGGGGGTCTCTCCTTTGGAAGGTTATCTTGGGAATGGTTAGAGAATTTTTGGAACTTCATCTTAGTTACAGAGATTCAACTAATGAGATATTAGTCTAGCCAAGAGGTTGGATTAGCTTCATCTATAGCTAATTCATATGATTGTTTTGGGTCTATGTTGGCTTTAAGCTTCGATTTTTCAAACTAAGATCATAAGTATATGTCATATCTGCAGTCTTAGAATCTGTGGAGCAGAAGTGTGTGGGAAGAAAGGAACAGTTTGAAGGGACACTACAACATCAAGGAATCAGCCGTATTCTCCTTTTCATATTTCTAATACAGTAATATATTTCTTTCCCATAAAATTGTTCTTATTTTATTGTATGACTCGATCAAATACATAGGTTTTCTCAAGTATACATTATTTCTTTCACTTTGTGGTCTTATGTATTTTTATAGGTTCAACATCGCACAAGCCTTGAAATGGAGTGAGGATGACACTAGCGAGGACATGAAGCATTTAAAAGGTATGTCATTTATCTCTTGTTAGTTAGTATGCTTGACAATTAAAACTTAGGGAAATTTTTATATTCTGTCTTGTTTTGTTCTAGTTTCGGGGTGAAACTAGGGAGATCCGTTTGTATTCACACTTACCAATTTGTCCTAAAACAATATATTAAACTTCATTGTTTAAAACACAATATATATAGGATATGCGACATACAAAACCCCTAATCCATTGACCCATATTATACCACAACCTTAATTCCTTAATAAGAATTAGAAAACCATGGGCAAGACACAAATCCTCTCATGCACCACAAAACTGCCAAAAGGAAAAATTGTGTGCTGAAAACCACTAAAAGTAGATGCAAAAGCCACTCGAAAAATAAAATTTTGGGGGCTCCTCCCTTCAAATTGTAGGCATTGTTCAAATAAAATAACACATACCCAATATTATCCAACTAATTGTTTTCTTTGCATATATGGGGTCATAAGATTACATAGTGAAAAATCCAAGGAAGTAATCTCAATGAATCTACAAAATTATTTGAAGTATCCACCTTCATCAGTAAAACCTTCTTGTGTTTAATGATTTATCTTAAAAAATGATTGTTGGATGTATGGGCAGACCCGGTTTCTACCTTAGTTCTCCAAAAAAACCCTAGAAACCATCATCCCTTCTAGTAAACCAGAAGGCTACATCGTGCACAGAGTGCACATCAAAGTCTCGCCTGAGATGGATTATCGGTGACTGCAGGATGCAAATGTCTATAGTCATGGAAGAGATTAGGGGTGTTCTACTTCTTTCTACTTTAGCATGTATCATACCATATAATTCATTATATCATTCATCTAAGTCTAACAATTATTTTATTCTATGCGCTACAAGAGACTATTTTATCCATTCATCATTCATTCATAATTGCATAAACAACACAACCATCATTTAAACACATAACAACACATTATTTTACTGTGGTTCACCCCCCCTGGGCTACATCCATAAAGAAATTATGTGTATTTATTACTCATTGAAATATGGTTGTGCATGCACTACATCAAAAGTTCGTGATACTTCGTGAGGCTGACCAATGTCGCACAAAGATACACATATTTCCACATGATCCTCAATTATACTTCATGACTCTCCAAAACTAATACAAATTAAGCTCCACATCTCTTAGAAAAAAACTAGTACTGTGACTCAAGACTCTAAAGTTATCTAAAAAGATCTTGCTCATCATACATGAGTTCCAAGATAACACAATCACACTTCACACCTCTAATGCCTCATACACCCTCTATTTATATTACAAAAATGGGTGAAAATCATTACATCCTGACTCAAAACCCTCATTATAAGTGGACTCAATGTATCCACTTTATATGTTATTTTGTGTGTTAATCCATGATTTCTTCGCACTGATTTTCCTTTCTTGCCGATGTGCTATTTCCTTTTCCTTATTGCACACTATTTTCTCCTCATTTCCTGGTGCGCATTGCTTCCTTTGTCCATTCTTCCTTGTTTTGTATGTTGTATCTCAATCCTTTCCCAAAACTTTTCCAATCCAACATGCCCCAAACAATAACATGTGGCTCGTCCCAAGCCACTTAGATAGTGTGTGAATCCTACACAGATTTATCCAATGCCTGGTGTCCTTCACACTCTTTTTTGTCAGGGTCTCCACCACCTGCATTATTGTGTGATCCTCTAGAACTTTTATACTCTCCAAGTGTTCCTATTCCATTATTCCCTTCTCTATTTCCACCTCTACTATCATCTTCTCTCCTTGCTCCTGTAGGGGATCCGACTGATCCATTATTGTATTTCTTTCCCCTTGGACTGTCTTCAATTCTTCTTGTAGGTTTTTCATCTCCTATGCACTTTTTATTCTATCTGAAATACTCATCTTCTTTTGTCTCTTATTCAAATCACAGACTACGACATTAATCTTTACTTCCCTTTGATCCAACAGTTGGATCCCTTTGTCTTCTTCCAGGCTCATCCATATCTGTTCATTCCTTTCATATATCTCTACTACAACTTTTACTTCCAATGCAATACTATCTGTGTGTTCTGTTTCGTTCTACTTCCTATTTGATCGGACTTCTGAAGGGGTGGTTGGTGTCGAATTTCAAACCAATTCTAATATCTTATGTTTATACCCATCCATAATCTGAGCTATCCTCTTTATATTTTTTTCCACGCTAATTTCTCCTACTAGTGTACTGTCTGGGATCATTTGGAAGACTTCCTCCGATATTTTCTCCAATTTGTTTGCACGTTGTTTTCCCTCCTCACATTTGATCTACACTTCTTTGAGAATTGTTTCTAACACCACCTTCTCTCCTTTTATTTCTCCAAGTTTGTTTCATATTTCTTCTCCCTTGATTGAACTTCTTGTGCGATGCTCATTTGTAACTTATATATTTATTTTGTTGGTATCTTAGCCAATACCTATTTCATTTATTCCATGTCCTTGACCTGTTTATGCGCCATGTCTTTTATTAGATGTAACATGTCTTTAGTAATGTTAAAGTTTTCACTTGTCGTTGTCATTATCTATACTATTTCTTCATCATCCTTCATTGGCATGTCATGTTCTTGCACCATTTGTTGCTATTTTGTTTTTCCTTTGTGTTGCATCTGGGTAGTTTTTTCAAATTTCTCACTGACTTCCTTCTAAATCGCATGTTCATTCTTAGCTTTTCACTCCCTATATCTATGTTTTCTCAACTTGTAAGACAATTCTTTCTTCTATAGTGCTATCATAAAGGTTACAAATCTTACTGGGCATGAGTCCTTCACTGTCATAAATGTTTGTTTTTCTCTTCATTTTTTTGGTGGCCGATTTTTCTTTTTCTAACTTTTTTTTTTCTGGTGCACCTTTATATTTATACTATCATATTTCTCTAACACACTGAAATTTACTTCTATTGTATTTTTCCTACACATAGTATGTTCACTTATTTTCACACCAGTCTGCTATGTGTTGCGCTTTTGTCTATTCTATCACAAAGTTCTGTCATTTCATTTCCTATCTTCCGTTGCGTGATGTATCCTCCAACAGTATTTCGACCATTGATCCATCTATCTACTTCTTTTTTTCATTTCCTCATTTTTCTACTTTATTTTCTGCCTTCTTCTTCTTTTTATACTTTTTCTTTTATTTTTCTTATTTTTCTTCCTACTATATATATTATTTGCAATTATACTTTCTACATTGTAATTATTGGAGGTTGGTTGTTCGATTGTCCCTATACAATTTCAATTGACTACCATTCACCCAATAATCCAAGTAGACTTCCAAAAAATTATGAATAAAGTGCTTAACGACCGCTACTACTACCCTTCAAAAAATTCCAAGTGTATTCTTCAACCCAAATGGCATTACTGTATACTAAAATGATCCCCATTCTGTAGAAAATGGTTTCTTCTTTCTATCTTCTGGTACTATCCTAATATGATGATATTATGAAAATCCATCTGTAAATGAATAGGCTTCTTGATCTCCTACATTATCCAAAAATTCATCTGTAAATGGGGTAGGAAAAGGATAATGTAGGCAACAACCATTCAATTTTATCAAATCTACACAAATTTTGATTCCCCACTTGCTTATTTCCATGCACCACCATAGGGATGATCCATTTTGATTCTTCCACAGATTTTATGACACCAGCCTCTAACATATTTTCAATTTCTTCGTTCACCTTATGCTTATACACTATATTTAACCTATAAGGTCTTTATCTTATACGTCTAGCATCTATCTTCAAATGGATCTTCATCTTTGATGCAAAACCCCTATGGGATCGTCTGACCTCCTGGTCTAGGATCTACTTCTGGAGCTGAATTATCTCTCGGATACTTGCTGGATCCTTTCTTATGTACACGTGCCCTTTTTATTCCCTTATGCAGGTCCACACAAAACTTGTGGGCTCTTATACTAAGCCCCTTTTCTCCTCTAGAATTGAGCCACGGGAGCTAGCCCTTTTTCCTCAACGAAATCTCACGTGACCTCTAGCTAGAACTGAATGCTAAATAAAAAGAGCTATTCAAAGATCTGGGACTTTGGTGCTCCAAAGGATTCACTAAATACAACACTCCAATTTCCCAGAGTGGTTACCAGTCGAATTCAGTCATAAAGTGATGTTGACTGGCACGTGTAGGTGTTACCCTATCTTTCCACTACACTCTAATGCCATATCAAGGCTTGATGGGATGGAGGATATAAATATGTCTCCTTTGCACAATCTATGACTAAGAAAGACTCTGAGGCATCGAGCTTCGAGAATTTTCCACACCAAAACTATTGTCAACCAAAACCTTCTCCATAGCCGAATTTTGAACAACTCAGAAATGCACAGCCCATGTTTACCCAACAAATGATAGTCATGATTTACTCCACACTTTGGGGCTTCAGGGGATTCTCCACTTAGAGCAACAACAACCAAATTTTCCTGGAGTGTTGAGTCATCGCACCACTCAGGGATCCAATGGCTCGCACTCGTCCACCAATCTACGGTGTACGTTCACTCCATGGATTCATAACTTCAAGGGTCACTTACAAAAAAAAATCAAAACCTTTCAGAGAAGCTAATTCCAAAGGACACAGGGATTAACAACTGTGCTCCTTCTCCTTTATCCAACAACTATATGGCATTTGGACTTCTACTAAATGAATCTCATTCACTCGGCCTTAAACAAAATGAATTTCTCCTCTTATTGAGTTCCTCCTTGGAGCCTCATACTCGTTATCCCTCCTTGAGCTTCGTCTCTTGGATGACTCAAACTATGATGCACACTTTGTGATTCTCTCCTAATATTAGACCCTTAAGACTATATGGAACAACATACTCATTGTGCTAATGCTCCTAATCTTGATCAAGACTTAACGAAGTGTTGGCTCTATGCACTCCTTGCACTTCATATCTCCTATGATATTTTACAATACTCTGAGTGTAGGCACACTCCTTGCACTCACTCTATGTAAACTTGCACTATCTCTCCTAAGCTTCTGAACCTATAAGAGGTTCGGCCTCCACACCCCTTGCGTTGGCACTATGCACCCCTTGCACCAAGATTTCAGAAGATAAACAATTGAAAATTATAATATCATTTAAAAATAATTCAACCAACCATTTATATGTGCATACACACAAGCACATAGATAACACCATAAAATTTATCCAATTACCTAGAGATAAAGAAATTCACAGTCTCAAAAATTGAAAGAAATTATCTTCTTCTTTATTTCTTCGGTAATACTTTACAAGGGTTTCAACAACCTTCAACAGCAACAAAATCCTTTTTCAATAGCATCTTCTGGTCATAAATTACATTTATTTATACATGAAGGGGCTTCTCGAGCCTTCCCTCCATACTATTCTATTTTTTTCAGATCACAATTAAAATCATCCTACCACTAAGATTATTATATTAAATGAACATTTACAATATTAGATATGAGTCGATGCTCAAAATATGTACAATCCTATAGGAATTAAATACAATTACAACCTCCTGGAGTATATACATTGGATATATCCTAAAGATCTCATGGGATCTTTAATTAAAAATGTATCAAAATTAAGGTGACACTCCCTTCTTGGGATCCAAACCGGTTAAAATGTATTGCAATGGGTGTTGAGTCATCTTCCAATGCACCTCAATAAATGATGATGGTGATGCTATTGCATCATACTCCTCTTGACAAAAATATTCATGGAATCATGTCCATTGACGCAACTCGCGCCCTCGACGGCCAGGTCGTCCCCCAGGATCTTCACAAAACCTCGACCCGAAGAGACCAAGCTCCTCCGACTCCCTCAGGAGGTTCCTACCCACAGTTATGCTCCACGCGATCTTCCCTTCGGAAAATTGGGAGATCGGGTCTCGCGTTGTCGCGATATTTGAGGCTCTCTCCCCCGTCTCTCAACCGCCGAAACTCTGACTTCGAATGATCAACGGTCCACCTCGGGATATCGCTATCCGCGATGTAGAGTCCCAGCGCCTCGGAACCTCGAACTCGGAAGTGTCGATACCCAGGGTGAGGCCACCTGTCCTCCACTAAGATTCCCGGGCCCTACGTCACCACGTCATGTCGGAACTTCACAGCTCGCTGGTCGGCGACTCCAAGTTCTTGCTACTGGAAACCCCGAATGCCGATAACTCGATGCCCCGGATTCATGCCACCTGGCCCTCCGAGACCAACGACTCCGATCAAAATCGGAAAATTGGGTGTCGTGACTTCGGACTTCGTGAGTCTTCACGACCATTCAAGTCGTCGATTCTCTTCCTCTATGAAGAGAACTATGTTCCACCACCTTCGTCCTGCGCGACCCTTGCGGGACCTGTTCCTTCTGCGAACGGAAAGGGGCTGTCCCTCCTGAGCTTTGTTCGCTAACTCCTTCAAGGGTTCTCCGAACACTTCCCTGGTGCTCGACCTTCAATCACTCCGACCCTTGGTCACTTCACGCCCACAACAGCTCCGACCTTCTTCCCCTCAGACTTGCTACAGAGACTCAGACTCGGCCAGCACTCTTCTCCATAACTTGAACAACTCAACTCATCTCTCAACTAGGTAGAGTGAAGATTTGCTTGCTGAGCCTCCTCAAAGCACTCTATACGGAGATATTCAACTGCGCTCAATACAGGAATCTCCTGGCTTAAGCGGAGAAACCATTGAAACTCACTCTCTCTAGTTCCTCCACATAATCACGTACACTGCATACGAAAGAAGAAGATAACCTGAAATGAAAACACAAAGACTCAATCCCAACAATATACAAGGGATAATCACATCCATGGGATGAATTTCAACTGGACTACTCTGGGTTGACGGGAATAAGCGTTCTCCTATTGAACCTTCTCTACGCACTCTATGCGGAGGTATCTCCTGGTTCGATCGGTGGGGTGAAATAGACTTATTCTYTCCTTTCCCCCAGATTCCTAATCTGCCATGAGATCACATATGCAGCATATATAATGAAAGCATAACAAGAAGCAAGCATACAACAGCATAAGGTTAACAGTATACAGAGAAAAATCAYARCCATGACAAATTGAATCAACTTCCTCTATTAACTCAATATCTGTACATGGGAGGGATTTCCACCATCTCTCTGCCTGCTCTTCTTCCTCTCTAGTTGTTACTGCTAAACTCTCGCTAATGCCAATCATGCAATAATACAAAGGAGGGTGTCTTTATCCCGTTTCCCTCTCAAAAGTTAGATTGTCAAATCTAAACTTAATGGTCCTATCTACCTGCACTAAATCTACTCTCTCCCTTCATTAAATCTAATAAGTGCCTCTGCTGTACAAGGGCAAGAGCTTATCTGCTCGCGGTCTATTTCAGTATACAAGTACGCCTAAATATAGGAGCTTTTATGTAAACGGCGGCGCTCATGAAAATGGTCAAAATCGTGACGCTGGCATCACTCTGCGGTCCTTTTCTTTCTCCATGTGCAGCCTCGCGTGACGAGGTGCGGATGCTCCTGCATCATCCATGAGATCCTTCACTTCCCTTTGATGCTTCTATATATCTGCTTCAATTATCTAACTGGCATCTTCTATTGGATGACTCTTCCATTTGACCAGATACTCATAATAAACTTTTCTCCTGGTTCTCTTAGCAATTCTTTGATCTAAAATATTTTCTATCTGAGGCTTCTCTACTTCGGGAATCCATCACATCCACTGAATCTCCTCTTGATCATATGTACCTCCTATGTCATCCATATTGTAAGGATACAAGTCTTCTACATTAAATATTAGTGAAATTCCAATGTCCTCTGGAAGTTCAATCTCATAAGCATTTGCAACAAATTTTCTTAGGATTTTACAATACCCTATTTTCTTCATCTTAAGTTTATTATATTTCCCTCTTGGAAATATTTCCTTGCTCGGGTGTGCCGGGACTTGGTCTCTAATCTCAAAATTCACCTCTTTTCTTCTCTAATATATTTTGTTCTTGCATATTTGGCTGCTATCCTATATATGTATTTTGATTTGATCATGCAATTTATGTATCTCTGTAGCCAAATCCTCTTCTCCTACACTTTGAAATTTATATTCTCCTAAATCTCTCAACTCTGAAATTCCTCTTGGATGCATTCCATACACTATCTGGAATAGTCTCTTACCAATACTCCTATTTGGTGAATCATTATATGTAAACTCTACTTGAGGCATAATTTGATCCCACTGACTTCTATGTTAAATTACCAAACTTCTTAGCATATTCCCTAAGATTCTATTCACTACCTCAGTATATCCATTTTTCTCGGGGTGATATGATGAACTAAAAGATAAATTTGTCCCTAGATCTTCTTCCACAAAGTCCTCCAAAAGTGTCCCACAAATTTGGTGTCTCTGTCTGAGAATATACTCCTGGGTAACCCATGGAATCTCACAGTCTCCTTAAAAAACATATTTTCTATGTGAGTAACATCACTTGTTTCATGACATGGTATAAAATATGCCATCTTTAAAAAAAATTCAATTACCACAAAGATTGAATCATTTTCCCTCTCGGTTCTTGGCAATCCCAGAACAAAATCCATACTTATAGCATCCCATGACCTGTCTGGAATAGGTAATGGTTGATACAATCATGTGTTCTGTTCCTTTCCTTTAGCATACTGGACAATTATGTACTTTTCCACAAACTTCTTCACATTAGACCTAATTCTTGGCCAATAATATGAAGAACTTAATTGTGTATATGTTTATCATGGCCGTAATGTCCATCCAATCCTCCACTATGTTTTTCCTTCAGCAATTTGTCCCTCATTGAGAATTTCGGGATACATAATTGACTTCATTTAAATAAAATTCCTTCTTGGATTATATAATCCATCCAATGGCTTTTATCCCTTAACAATGGATTTTCACATGCTTCATAAGCTTCCTTCAAATCTAGGTCTTCTTGGTACATCTCCTTGAGGTGTTCAAATCCTAAAATATCCACTTGGAATTCCTATAGGAATAAAAATCTTCTTCTCAAAGAATATACAACTTTCTTAGCACTCCCACTAATATGTTTAATGAAAAAAATGAAATTCAGCATGAATTCTACCCATTTGGCATGTCTTTGGTTCAATTTTTCTTGTCTGTTTATGAACCACAAAGCATGATTGTTAGTATACATCATAAACACCTTTGGTATAAGATAATGTCTCCACTTTTTCAAAGCTTTAATTATGGCATACAATTCCTTGTCATATGTTGAATATTTCCTCTCAGCATCATTGAACGTCTCACTAAAATAAGCAACAAGCTTATCATATTGGCTTAGAACTACACCAATGTCCACTCCACTTGTGTCACATTTGACCTGGAAAATCTTCCTAAAGTCTAGCATAATTAAGATAGGTTTTTATCTTATCTTATCTTTTAACACTCTAAATCCTTTCTCGACTTCCTTCGTCCATTCAAAAGATCCATGCTGCTTGTTTATAGTATCCAGTATGGGTGGAAAAATAATGCTAAAATTCCTAATGAATTTCCTGTAAAATTTAGTTAACCCATGAAAACTTCTTACTTCAAACACACTTCTTGGAGAACACCACTCTTTTATAACCCTCATCCTTTCTGGATCCATCTTCAATTCATTTGAAGAGATTACAAATCCAAAACATACAATTTTTTTCTTCATCAAAGAACATTTCTTCAAATTTNTTCTTACTTCAAACACACTTCTTGGAGAACACCACTCTTTTATAACCCTCATCCTTTCTGGATCCATCTTCAATTCATTTGAAGAGATTACAAATCCAAAACATACAATTTTTTTCTTCATCAAAGAACATTTCTTCAAATTTATCAACAACTTTTCTTGTTGAAACCTCCTCAACATCATCCTTAAGTGTCTTAAATGCTCTTCCTCAATCTTGCTGAAAAATAGAATATCATCTATATAAATAATAAAAACCTCCCCAATAAATTCTTTGAGCACTTCATTCATTAACCTCATGAATGTACTTGGAACATTTGTTAAACCAAATGGCATAACAATCCACTCATACAGTCCTTCATTTGTTTTGAATGTTGTATTCCATTCATCTCCTTCTCTCATTCTTATCTGATGATAACCGCTTTTCAAGTCTATCTTGTAAAAATAAATAGCTCCACTCAAACAATCCATTAAATCATTCATTCTGGGTAAAGGAAACCTATACATGATGGTTATGTTGTTGATGGCTCTAGAATCTGTGCACATTATCCAACCTCCATATTTATTTGGACTCAACACAGTTGGTACTACACATGGGCTCAAGATTTCTCTAATCAATCCTTTGTTCAATAACATTTGGACTCATTCCTTGACCTCTTCATTATCCCAAGGGGCCAATATGTATGATTCTTTGTTCGACAAAATTTCTCCTGGAATAAGGTCAATATGGTGACTAATAATCCTGATGGGAGGTAAAGTATGATGCAACTCATCCACCAAAATGTCAATGAACTCATCCAAAAAATACTGAACTTCCAAAAGAAAATCATTCATAGAATTATTTGTAAGGATGACTCTCAGTTTACCTATAATAGAAAATTGCATTTCTTGATCTTTCTTGACTTCTTTCAAGAGATCCTTCCCACTCATGAGAAGTATACTAGAACTAGCCTCCTCTTTGACTCGCTTATATTCTAATGGAAACAACATATGTTTACACCCATTTTTCTCAAGGATATAAGTATTCTTCCTCCAAACATGTACGACATTCCTATCATATTTCCAAGGTCTTCCTGACAGAACATGAAAAATATCCATAGCTATGACATCACATAAAACTTCATCCTTATAACTACCATTTTAAAACTCAACTTTACACTTTCTATTTACCATAGCCTGATGTGCTTTTTGCAACCATGACATGTTGTACAAACTCAAATGTGTTTTTGTTTCCAACTTAGCTTTTCTACCATCTCCTTGGATACTAAATTTATAGTTCTCCCATGTCTATGATCACCTTGCATACTCTTTCTTTGGTATTGCAAGCAGTTCTGAATAAATTGTTTCTTTGGATTGGTTCACATGCCTCTTTTTATTTCTTCACAAAAGATTTCCTCAACACGAGTGATGTTCCTTATTCAAATGCTTATGCTTTCATCTCCATCTCCACATTCCTCTGTAGCGCCTCATAAATGTGAGCTTCTCTAACTCCTACATTCATATTGTCGGGAAATTCCCAAGACATGTGCCATGCTTTCCCGCAAGCATAGCACTTGACTTCTCCTCCTATGCCTCTTCCTCTACCTCTTGGAAAAGGGTTCCTTCCTCTAGAGTATCCTCCTCTAGAAATTCCTCCTCCATTTTTATGAATTTTATATCCTCAAACTTCTTCCCTTGATTTCTTGAACTTTTGTCCGGTGGCTCATCTTCCACTGTTAGGACTCTTTCCCATGTTTTTCTAACTCTTCTTTCTTACCAATTTGTCTTATTCCTTCAAGGTTACTTGATAAGAATCCTTCACATTCCTCATTTCTATCATACTAATCTCATGCTAAATTTCATACTTCAATCCATTAATATATCTAAAAACAAAATCTTCATCATTTTCACTATGTCCTTCTCTTATATTTAGCTTATAAATTCTCTAGTATATTCCTTCACCAACAAACATTTCTTTCTCATATTCTACAACCTTCTGAATATATTTTGATGATAATCCTTGGGTATGAATTTATCCTTGAGATTAGCTACCATTCTATCCCAGCTCTTAATCTCGTTCTTACCTTTTCTCCTTCTATCATCTTGCAACTCGTCCCACCATAAAGTTGGATGTCCCTTCTACCTGGTCACTGTATTCTTTACTTTCTTCTCATCATCAATCTCCTCATAATTAAAGTACTTGTCTAAATCACTTATCTAGTTAAGCAATTCTTCTACCTTCAAATTACTATCATAAATCAGAACTTACATGTTTTCTATGGTTCCCAACTTGAAAACAACTCTCAAAAACCTGTCCTATGATGCTTCTTCTCCTATATCTTCTTCTTCTAGATCTTCACTTTCATCATCACTAACATCACAAAATTTTAGTTATCTCATTTGTGTTGTTTCAATGTCATCCATCCTTGCACGAATTTGTCTCATTTCCTCCTCCATAGTTGCATTGACTACAGGTCTCTCCCTATGTCTCCTCGACGACATGGCTATGAATATTTATTTACACACAAAGAGTGTTTTCCTTCTTTGCTACCACTTGATGCAAACCTCCTATGGTCTTGCATGACCTCTCGATCTAGGATCTTCTTCTAGAGACAGATTTTCTCTTTGATCCCTATTGGATCCTCTCTTATGTACACAAGCCCTTTTTCTTCCCTTATGCAGGTTCAGAAAAAACCCACGAGCATTATACTAAGCTCCTTTTCTCCTATAGAATCAAGCCATGGGTGTTAGCCCTTTTTTATCAGTGGAATCTCACATGACTTGGGGCTAGAACTGAACATTAACTAAAAAGCACTATTCAGAGCTCCAAGACTTCAACGCTTTCGAAGATTCACTAAATGCAACACTCCAATCTCTTGGAGTGATTACTGGTTGAATTTAGTCATAAAGTGACATTTACCATAAGGCGTAGATGTTACTCTATCTTTCCACTACGCTCTAATGTCAAGTCAAGGCTTGATCAAAATATGGACGTAAATATGTCTCTTTTGTAAGATATACAACTAAGAAATACTCTAGGGCTTCAGGATTATTCCATGCCAAAACAATTATCACTGAAAACCTTCCAAATAGCTGAGTTCTGAACAACTCGAAAATTTACAGTCCACATTTAACCAACAAGTAATAGTCAGGATTTAATATGGACTTCGGGGCTTCGAAGGATTCTCCAATCCATGCAACAACAACCAAATTTTCTTGGACTATTGAATCATCGAAACACTCGGGGATCCAATGGCTCGCACTCGTCCATCGATCTATCGTGTAGGTTCATTCCATGAATTTGGAGCTTTGCGACTCACTTACAAAAAACAACTGAAAATATGTTAGAGAAGAAAAGTTCGAAGGACTTGGGGATTAACAATCGCAAACCTTCTCATTTAGCCAACGAATGTGTGGGATTTCAACTTCTCCCGAATGAATCTCGTCCACTCGGCCTTAAAAAAAATGAATTTATCCTCTTCTTGAGTTCCTCCCTGGAACCTTATACTCGTTATCCCTCCTTGAGCTTCATTACTTAGATGACTCAAACTATGGCACACACTTCTCATTTCTCTCCTTAGCTTAGACCCTTAGGACTATATGGACCAATTCACTCCTTACGCTAAATCGCTTAAGCTTCATCAACACTTAACTAAGTATTGGCTCTGTGCACTCCTTGGACTTCATCTCTCCTATGATATTTTACACTAATCTAAGTGTATATGCACTCCTTGCACTCGCTCTAGGTAAACTTACACTATCTCTGATGAGCTTATGAACCTGTAAGCAGTTTGGCCTCCGCACACCTTGCATTGCGACTATGCACGACGATTTCAGAAGAGAAACATTTGAAACTTATAATATCATTTAAAACTCATTCAACCAACCATTTACATGAACAATCAGACAAACATAGAGATAAAAACATAAAATTTATCCAATTAATCAGAGATAAAAAAATTCACAGTCTCATAAATTGAGAACAATTCTCTTCTTTTTTATTTATTCAGCAATAGTTTATAATGATTTCAACAACCTTCAACAATAACAACAACCTTTTTCAATAGCCTCTTCTGGGTATACATTACATTTATTTATACATGAACGGGCTTCTCAAGCCTTCCCTCCAGACTATTCTGGTGCTTTCATATCACAATTAAAATCATCCTACCACTAAAATTATTATATTAAATTAACATTTACAATCTCATTTATGAGTTGGTGTTAAAAATTTGTACAATCCTGGGGCATATACAATGTCTCTAGCATGAATATCTCATGGGATATTTAATTACAAAGGTCTCAAAATTAAAGTGGCGCGCCCTCCATGGGATCCAAACTAGTTAAAATGTTTTGCGTTGGGTGTTGAATCATATTCCACCATGCCTCAATAAATGTTGACAGTGATGCTCCTGAATTAATATCTCTTATTTCTCATGTTAATCCATTCATCTATGAAAATGTCACTAGAAACAAATCATTGTACTTGCGCAGTAATTATGTGATTCTTTCTACTGTCTGATTATCCCAATAATCTCCAATGCTTGCAATATTTGAGTTTTTTGTAGTTACAATGTTTACCTTCTTGATATTTAATGGTGCAACATAATCTTCTAACTCTATCTTTGGACCTTCTACTCCCCTCTCTCCTTCAACTTTTGGGATCTAGATATTGCATGGAATTTCCTCTGCCAGGTCTTCTTCTTCTACGACATGATAATAGGGTAGCAACTGTCGAAATTTCTTTTAATTCTAATATGTTTTCACAATATCCACTTCAGGTTCTTCAAAAATACTGTCATTGACCACCTTCAATGTTGTATCTATTTCTGGGATTTAATTCTTGAAGGAAAATGTAACCACAAAATTATGCTCCATTTCTTCCCAATTTGTAGTTTCCCTGCATTGTTCCTGTTTTCTGTACGAGTTATTTGGAATTCCTTCTAATGTGTGAATAAAACGGTGTGTCCATTCTTTTTGGTGGTACTAATATCCATTGAACTATGCACCTATCTACATGTTATCTATGTTTTCCAAATCCATCATATTTCTCCAAAATTTTGTTTTCCTGCTCTAGGCCAAATTTGATGCATAGTAACCTTTTGCACTGGAACCAATTTTTGATATTCTCCTTATGTACCCCTCCAATGGGTAGGTGCAGATTTCAAAGTAATATATAATATTGGTAATATTTTATTTTCTACTACTTCTAATTCAAACTTCATTAAAAGTTCTTCTAAGTCATTCAGACCATAAAAACTAGGAAGCTCTCTTACCTATGAACCAATCCATCTTACCGAGCACGCCATTCTAGAACATATTTTGGTGGATGATTCATGTAGTTTATGCTATCATTTCTTGAGTCCTATGTCAGAGTCTGAAGAAAAAGAACTAATACTCATCCAACTCAACATCCCATCTAGCGTTGGGTTGATATAATCCTCTTCGTGCGCAGTAGTTCTGTACAACTGATTTACATCTCTTGTAATAAATAAAAAAATCATAGATTCCACATACCTTCCTCCTTTTGAGGGATCTAATGGTGAAATAAATATGTACTCTCCTGATTCAAATATCATCTTCTTTGTCTTCAAGTTAATAATATCCTAGTTATCAAAATCTCAATCCAGACCCAACAACATTGTATATGGTGAAGTGTTATCTATTGTTTCAATCACTTCAAAGTCGTCCATTGTGCACACTCCATCTAAATCCACTAGTATCCCCTTCAATCTACCAATTGGCACCACTCTATGCTGATTTTATATCTTCAACTAAATAGGTGAGAATCATAATATAGGTTATCCCATATCTTCGCATGTCTTATTAGGCAAGACATTTACGTCAAAACCTAAGTCTAATATGATATATCCCATATTAAAATATCCAACGTTTTCATTTTCTAGAGGGAAAATCCCCCTATAACTATATCAGAGTTCTAAGTATATATAAAGTAATGACTCCCTTAAAATTCAATCTAATTCCTACACTACCCTGAAAATTCCACACAGATGAACATAAAATGATAGAAGAGTAATTCATAAGCATTACATTTGATCCAAACATTTGATGTTGACTTCCCTGAGCATTGTTGCTTTTTTGGATGTTGGTCTCCTCCCAAAGATGACCTGCAACAACTCTTAGGAAAAAAATGTACCAACATTCTATAAATATTCATCAATTATGGTTATATATAACTTATTATGCATAAATCAAATAAAATACATAAAGATATCATTTGGGAAAGGGAAAAATATTGTTTTATTCAATATTAAAAGATTAGAAATTACAAGCTTTGCAAGTCGACGCTCCACGAACCTGGTCTGCAATCCTCTTAAATTTGCTCCAAGTGAACCTCCCAAATTCCTTCTCTCACAATTTCATGATCACTCCAATGGAAGGGAAGGCATTTTATGGGAGAAAAAGGCTAGAGAGGGAATGTTGAGGCAAGAACTCAAAAAAGGTTGCAAATACTTGGGTAAGGAGGAAAAGATAATTTGGGTAGAGTTTCACCATTCTAATTCTAGATTTTGGAATGAGACCCCAAGGCCTCCTTTTATATGAAAAAATTATATTTATTCAGTTTGGGGACGGGCTACAAAAGGTGAATTGGTTGGGAAACTAACTATAACTCATAAAATACCTCGAATTCTTTGCAACTTTTTAATTTTTCCAAATTTTGGAGAAAAATGTGGGTTGTTTAGTATGTAGCTCGTGTATGTACTCGGGTTGTAATGCAACAGCCTGAGTATTTACACAGGTAGTAGTGCAATAGCCTGAGTATGTACGCGGGAACTATTGTAGCAACCTGAGTATGTATGTAGGCAATAGTGCAACAACTTGAGTATGTACATGTGTTGTATTGCAACAACTAGAGTATGTACGTGGGCAGTAGTGCATCAGCCTAATTATGTACATGGTAACTAGTGCATCAGGGTGCATACATTCTCCAAAAAATGGTTTTTTAAAGAGAGTTCCACAACAATGATTTGGAAAATTATGCAAGTAGGAAGGCCAATGCCATGTATGCGTAGGTAGGGAATTTTAGGGATATAACATATTCCCCCTAATGTGTGAGGTCATAAGAGAAACTAATGGCCAAAATACATTACAATATCTTTACCAACACAGAGTTGAGTGAGCCCAGGACCAGAGTTCGAGAGGTCCCATCTGCAAAACAAAAATTGTCTCTCTGAGGCGGGCATACCCATGCTCGGGATGAACTAATCATGGTTTCCAAACAAGTACATTTCAAATCCATGTCATATCAATGTATAAAGTGAATCTGTGAGAAATACACAATAGATCTACATCTCAAAATCAGTCGAAGATATACAAGTACAATATGCATCTTCAAGAAGCTAGTGACGCCCGTGGCAGGAGATGAATACTTCATAGCTCGAGCAACAAATTCAAGATCTTCAAAACTGAGATAGGAGTACAATGGGAGTGTAATATTCACTACCATGAGGTCTTCAAAAATTTCTCAATAAAATACTGGAGGATATCGATGATCAGGCAGAGAACTCCGTCAATTTTGAATCTGGGCTTGACTAGACTCACGGGATGGTCAACTCATGAAATTTAAGAGAAAAACTGAAGAAAGGGCGACTCGGGTTGGATAAAACTTCCCTTGGACAAAAGCATGAAAGATGATTAGACTCAGGCAACATAACATTGACATAATTATGAGATGCAGGGGGCAGCACAAACTCTCCATATGTTTGGAAGACTAACCAAACGAAGGAGGACACAAATCTATGTAGCAAGAACAACTTCCTAAGGTCATAATAGATCCCAATTATTGACGAACAAACATAAGAATGTTCTTTGTCCAAGGGAGACTATCTTTGTTGCCGAAAAAAGAATGTATATTTCCCGTCCCCTCTTTTTGGAATATTTGATTTTTTTTTCTTTTGCAATTTTTTAACGAGATTGAAAAAGAATAAAAGAACGCTACTTTACAAAGGAGGAACAAGTGTCATGAGAAATAAAATTGGTTCCCAGTGCATGGAACATATTGATTCTCAAGGGAAGGAGACATGTGCAGGATAAGGACACTCGGGGAAAATTCCTCCATGGTTCAAGGTCTCAAATCACTGAGGAAAACAATGCTACAAGGCTTGCGCATAAGGAATGATTTAAAGGTTTAGTTGAAAGAAACATGGAGTCGACATTAGACCAGAGATGCGAAGATGAGACCCACAATGTGATTAAGGATGACCCAACAAGACTCCTTCCATGTAAATTTTTATGAGCCTAGAGAAGGTAAGATTGGTGGTTTTTTCACGTTTAGAGAGTCTAAAAAAATGCAAAAAGAAGACTCCAGGGAGTACCTTTTTTGCATTTATTCCAAACGGATCGAAAAAGTGGTAAACTTGCATCAAAAAGACATATTTTCAAAACTGTTTTAATGAGTGTGACAAACACAATATAACTCGATTATCTTTTCAATTTTAAGGAGTTTGAAAAGAACTTAACTATGGACTCACAACCTTTTTCTGAGTTTAGTCTCCTCAGCCTAAAAAGGTATAAAATTAACTAAGGTGAACTCTCCCGGTGAGACAAATCTCCCAAGGAATGCGTTTTTTCACAATAATCTACTAGCTGGACAAAGGGTTAAACTCATGCCAAGTAGATGTTCTTCTGGACCAATTTAACGAGTGTGAAGGAACAAGGTCAGTTGACGATATTTTCAATTTTAGGGAGTCTGAAAAGAGCTTAACTATGGACTCCGGGGGGGTTCCTTTTTCATAAGTAATTTCTAAGGCCCAAAAAAGGTGAGAAACCAAAACCAAGGAGAATGTTCCCTTTTCGAAAATTTAGTCCCTCGAGCCCGAAAAATGGTTAAAATTACGCCTGAGAATACTCTTCTAGTGAACAAAAGTTTTGAGAGTGTACATTTATTCGTAAAATTAGTCGTCCAGACTGAAAAAGGGGTAAAATACCATCAAACAGATATTCCTTCAAATTTGATTTTGGCGAGTGTGAAGGGAAACAAGATCAGTCAACAATCTTTTCAATTTTAGCGAGTCTGAAAAGGGATTAAAGATGATTCCAGGAGACTCCCATGACTATGAATTAATTCAACATGTGCACCAAATGGAAAGCAAGGCTCTAACTAGGATTCCCATGTAAGGAAGTCTCTACCACATAAAGTACGACACACTTATCAACAAGGAAGGATAGTGTCACAATTCAATGGGGTCGATCCTATCGCTAAATGAACCAGAAAATGAATAATACAAAAATTCAAGTATGGAAAAAACTAACCTATATTCCAATTTCGAGGTCAATACCTGTCAGAATGGATTGATGCAATGAAAAAATTTCAAAGAAAAAATGTCTCCAAGATCCTACATATAAGATCAATAAAACCCATCCAGAAGTTAATAAATCCAATATAGGTAGAAACTTCAATAAATAAGAGCTGCCATTGAATACAAAACTTGAAAACAACAAACCTGGACTGTACAATATGGTGCAAGACACCGCATATCCTTATGACTCATGCATAGTACTGGTTTAGGTAGAGCCTACTGCTAGGCTCTAACCAAGAGTCTCTTTGATAGTCAACCTAGAAAGTCTCCCAAAAGGGAATAAAACACAAACCATAGTGTAAGTCTTCCCACAGTATAGAAATTGTAGTCATGGATTCAAGGATAGCCTCATCTGAAGGAAATTCAAAATATGAGAAATCACACAAATGAGGAGGGTCGACAATCCCAAAGGGAGAAACAAATTTGACCATATTACATATGATAATGAAGTTTCTATCCAGGACTAACTGAGTCTATCAATGAAGAATCACAAGCATGAGGGACTAAGGATCTACAAATAGTGAGATCAAACTCAGAAGGAGACTCAATATAACTTGGACCAATAGGGGGAAGTAAGGACTCCCATTCCCCCATTGATAAACAAATGGATTAATTATTGATACCAAGTCTCAAGAAGGAAAACATGAGTGAACAAGTTCCTACTTAGGATAAATTGAACACCGAGGATAAGACTTCCACATAATTTACTTATGGCGGGGTAGAGTCTACACAAATACTAGGAACATATAAAGGGGAATCTTGAAATAACGCTCAATTAGGATGGTGATTATCATATGTTATTTGGTCAACAGTGACAATGCTTCTATTGTGAGGAAAATGCATCAATTGGAAGAGCATAGACACCACAATGTTAATAGGATATACATAATCATGTTAATGTTTATGCCATTATTATAGTTCTTTGCATTTCATAAAGATAAGAGAATAATAACAACAAGATCACTGAGAAATACACATCCACAAGAGACACAACATTTATCCTGGGAAACCCTCTAGGGGAAGAAAACCCAGCAAAAACTTCCTTATCATTAATAGCTTATACAATGTTCAAGAGATAACTCAACCAATATAGAAAATGTCCTCCTCAAGAGATGCGCCACCCTTCTTCTTCTCTCACCAACTTGTAATTGCAGCTTGCCTCATAAGAACATGAGCAAGTGAAGTGTGTGTAAGAAGTGAGGTGCTAGGCTCTTATTTATATCAATCTTGCACGTGTGAAGAGTCACCATCTGGCAGGGCCGACCTCTCATACTGGGTGGGTAAATCCACCTTTTATTAATTCTGGCCCTTTCATTATAACTGCTGGGGATGACTTCTTGTTCTGCACTTTGTAATTGCCCGATGACCAATCCGCAAAAGGGGATTTGGTCCTTATACAATTACCGACATGATTAATCCTCAATGGGGATTAATCTAATAATAAAAATAATAATAATGACATGATTAATCCTCAATGGGGATT
>SNQJ01S0158010.1:0-19259 GCA_010110895.2 Picea sitchensis
GCAAATGGCTCACCAGGGACCAAGTTCAACAGAAGTTTCCTCATCTCATGGAGGAACTCAATGCAATGGGGACCATTGCTTCCTAAGGGGGGAGTAATGATCTAGGTGGATATTGGTGGCCACCCACCTATTCCACTTGGACCCCCACCATTTCTTCTTTCAGTTTTTCAGTTTTCGCACAGTTTACTATTTTTAGTAGTTGTTCGGGTCCTAAACTTCTGGGGCCATTTTGAGGCCCTAAACGATGTTTTTTTGGGTATGTTTCTCTCAAAATATTGCATCTAATGATGCTATTTTGTCTCGAGCGTTGTAGGCTTCGGATATATCTTTCCAACGAGTTATCATACACCTAAAATGGAGATCGTATGCAAAAGTTACGACCCCGAGAAGTTGATGCACCAACTTACCCAAACAGGGCCCACATGACTTTTGGTGCTTCATCTCCCAGGGTTAGGTTTTTGGATGTCTAGGACTTTTGGCATTCCTGTTTATTGTAAAAGGGCCTTCAAAGCCTCATTGTAATCATCTTCTTGCGAATGTGAGTAGCGGTCACATCTCTTCTCAGAGATAAGCTACCAGCACCGTAACTAGTTTATTTCCATTCTGTCTATAAGCATATTTTAGTCATTTGTTATTAATGAAATGAAGTCTTATTTCCACTGCATCTCTGTGTTTATGTGTATTTATGTATTTCATTGCATTCCTACATAAATCCGGATCACTGTAAGGGATGTTCTTTTGGACCAATTTAACGAGTTTGAAGAAACAAGGTCACTCAACCATATTTTCAATTTTAGGGAGTCTGAAAAGAGCTTAACTATGGACTCCGTGGGGGTTCGTTTTTCGTAAATTTAGTCCCGTGGGCCCAAAAAAGGGTTAAATTTATAACTGAGAATACTCTTCTAGAGAACCGAGGATCCTAGAGTATACCTTTGTTCGTACATGTGACCATCTAGATCGAAAAAGGGGTAAACTACCGTCAGACAAACGTGCCATTGAATTTTATTTTGGCGAGCGTGAAGGGAAAAAAGATCGCTCAACAATCTTTTCACGTTTAGAGGTTCTGAAAAGGGCTTAAAAGAAGACCTATTGTTTTGGGAGTCTCGAGGGTGAAACCGAGAGTGATAACATATCAGACATATGAAGGCCCAAACTCATAATCAAGAAAGGACTAAAATGACTCCCGAGCCTAAATTCATTAGCGATGGCATGGACACCAAAATGAAATGAGGATCTACCTAGGGCACCCATGTGAAGGTAGGCTCTACCACTAAATTCTGACACTTCTAGAGTAGGAGTGAGGGTTCCATGTCACAATTTGGTGGGATCAATCCTATGGAAAAGCAAAAAAGACAACAAGGTGCAACAAGTGGAGGTCGAATCCTATCTTAAAAGAACAAAGTTGGAAAAAAGACTTTTCACCAAAGGACCTTAAAAATGCCCCAACTCTCAAAAACGTTCACTGAACCAAAAGTAAAAAGTATCTTAACATCCCAAAAGAAACTCGAGAACCACACTAAATGATTTTTAGGCTAGAAAAAATGACAAAAGGGTCCAAACAAATGACAAAAAGGGGCCAAAAAGTCTATAAATAGAAGCTGGAAGCTCATTATCACCATTGTAAATTGAGAATTGACAAAAAAGTAAAAAACACACCCTTTTTCCAAAAGAGTTGATTCTCGGAGCTTCAGTGGACGAAACAAACTTTCGCTTGGCCCAAGTAAGTACATACTAGCCCCTCCTCCATTTTATTTTTCCTTTTTGTATTTCCTTTGGTTTTTTGGGGGGGCGCTGACCTTTAAAAAGGATGGCCCTACATGTATGCAGGTTGTCCTAGGACAATTCACATGCAGAAAATGATCTATACGTGTTCATATGCATCTGTGTCCAATACAACCTGCATACACCCTCCAATATGTGAAAAAAAAATGAAAAGAAAGAGTTAAATCCCCATGATCTTTTCATTTTGCAGGATGTATGTCCATTGGATAGAGAGGGAGCATGAAGAAATTGATTTTTTGGTCTCACAAGACCCTGTTGCTATTGTTGTATTAGCGCAATGTGGGTTGTTGAAATTCTTCCAGTGTCTGTTCATGAGGGAACAACCTAGGTTGTTGAATGCTTTGATAGATTACTGGCATCCTGACACTGAGGAATTTATGCTTGAGGGGAAGTCGTTGACTCCAACGACTGAAGATATTTAATTCTTGACTGGTCTCTCGTGAATAGTGGATCCAGTCAACTTGCATACCTTTCCCCCCGGGCCTCACAACATTGAGAAGTTGATTGGACTCCATTGCGAGGCTGGTACTAAGAAAGTGGGTTCTCAGGTGTCGATAAACAAGATCAACAATATATCACTGAAAGTGATAGTGCTACTCATTGGGTAGATCACTCGATCCGTGGAGTTACATCAGGCCTCCTGGGAACACATGCATTATGCGGTGCAGTGCTTAAATATAAATATTTTTGACTGGAGTACAACCATGCTAGATAGCATGAAGAGACAGCTAACAAAGTGTCAGATACTGGAGAACAAAAAATTTGGATTCGGGACTATTTTGTGTTCCTTTTTCTTCAAGAGGGTACCCAATCTTAGTCCGTGAGAGACGATACGAGGGCACATGGCCTCTCTCCTAGAATTATGAAGATGGACGGTGTTGATGCCGCGACAGGGAGGAGGGAGGATCATTGAGGTCTTCAACGATTCTTTATTTGACTGGTGGTCTTGGAAGATTTCGTCTATAAAGGACTACCCCTATGTCAGGATCCACTTTTCTATAGATCCCGACATGCCTGTACCTCCTGGAGAAGAGCGAGGAGAGATGGGTAAGTTTGTTTTTTAGAGTTATTTAATTTTTATTTATTTTTCTATATATCAATTTTTTTTTTTGTATACCAGATTATCTTACACTTATGTATCTGTTATGTACAAATGTGGGACCAGTGCATCTAATAGACTTCTCGAGGACTAGGTGGCATCCTAGACTAGAGGAAAAACCAGTCACAGTCATCGGACTAGCATCAACAGTAGGGGGGCCTCTAGCTGGAGAGGCTGAGAGAGTATTGAGACGGGTGGAGCGGAACCTCACTGCGCTCACTCCTGCAGTCCCTATGGAAGAGATCGAGTATTTGTCACGAGCGATGCAGCCTCACATAGTTGGGGTACCACAGACCTGGGTCCAACTCTTCCAGTGTTTGGAAAATGTCGTTGTTCATTATGGAAGGGCCAACAGTCCCCGCCCTTAGCTAGGCTAGACTACTTGCGTGCTGAGGGCATCTTTTGTATATTTTTGAGGGCATAAGCCCCATGACTCTTACTGGACATATTTTTGAGGAGCTTATGCCCACCCTTGCACTTTGATATTTTCGATATATATATGTGTATTTTCATATTTTTATGTCTTATGGATTACATTTATTTTACAGATGTATTTGCATGTGCGTGTGTGTTCTTTTTCTTATATGTGTGCAATATGCCAATCTAATACATGATTAGCTAGAGTATCTGTAATTTGATTCAATCTCCTTGGAACATGGATATACGTAATGTAATCAAAGCTTCATTCTAAGAGAAGTACCCTAAGGAACCATTGGTGTAGAGTAGGATCATAAACGTGGTAAACCCCATTTAACTGGGACACAACTATTTGAGCGTCTAAGTAGACCCAGAGGTGAGCGATACCATGCGAAAAAGCATTATGAAGCAAATATAATATTGCATTGTACTTGAAAACATTGTTTGTGGCATCACCTAAACAGATACCTCCTGAAGATAACAACTGGCCCTGAGGTGTGAAAGTCACCCAAGATGTGGAAGCAAGCCTTCAAGTGTGTTAGCTAGCACCATCCGCAAACCCAAAGAAAACCTATGATTCACTTGACATCTGCCACAGTGAAAAAGATGACATAAAAAATGACATGTCCATAAAACCAAAAAGACAAAAAACTAAAAGAGAAAATGTATAAGAACTATACATATGTACAAGAAGTCATCCAAGGTGACCCACCTACAAGTAATACTTCTTGAGGTAGAGCCCATTTCTAGTCTCTGCCAAAGCATTTCCCTCAAATTCCACCAGACAATAAGCGCCCTTCTTTAGAACCTCCTTCATGATGAAAGGTCTGAACCACATAGGTTTGAACTTGCCTACCCCCAGGGGGTCCTTATCTTGGTCGTAGACCAGGACAAGATTGCCTTCAGAGAAAATTTGAGGATGAATGGACCTATCATACTGACACTTGTCCTATTCCTCATCGAGCTGCTTGAGATACAATAAATGCTCTTCAAGCGGTGAAGTGTCTGGCAATAATTGTACTTCCAAGTTTAGAGAGGGGATCTGGCACTCTATAGGCAATAATTCTTCTAGCCCGTAAACGATTTGAAAAGGTGAGAAACCAGTTGCAGTCTTAACAGACGTTTGGTAGGCCCATAATGGCAAGTACATCAAATGCCAATTTGACTTGGCTAAATTGATCATTCGTTGTAGAATAGTCTTAAGGGACTTATTCACAGCTTCCACCAGACCATGTCTTGTGGGTAGTAGGGTGAAGAATGTTCTTGCCTCAAAACAAGATTTGACATTAACTTGGGCATCATTTTATTCTGAAAGTGACTGCCATGGTCAGTGAAAATCTCTCTCAGGACGCCAAACCTTTCTATTATCTGGTTAAACAAAAAGAGAGTTGTTGTCTCTCCATCATATTTAAATGTTGGCATAGCCTCGACCCACTTTATGAAGTAGTCTACTACTACGATGATATAATGGTGCCCCCTTGTTGAAGGGGGGCTGCATGTAGCATAATCAATCCCCCACTTGGTGAAGGGACCAACTGTGATGACTGGAAACATGGGAGCAGGGTGTGCCCTCATCTTCCGAGAGAAGATATGACATGGGTGGCACTTCTTGAACGATTCAACACAATCTTTGATTAATGTCGGCCAAAAGTAACCAACTCGTAGAATCTTTTCGGTTTTTTCCAACCCTGAAATATGACTGCCACATGCTTTAGTGTGCCAATCGTTAAGCACGATTTTCGCTTATTCATGAGTGAGACACCGACGAAGGATGAAATCTACACCTCGACGATACAGAGTGTCCTCAAGTATGAGATAGTTCTTATCTTGATGGCATATATGACGACGCTCATCACGAGAAGCAGAGGTGGGGCATTTCAAAGTCTAGAGATAGACTAGTATATCTCTGTACCAGGGTCCGAGGACGCGATCATAAAAATGTCTCCTTTGATAGGCGACTCCTCGGGTATAACATCACCTTATTCGACTGGAAGATCCTAGATTATTTCAATGAAGACCAATGACTTTTTGGATTTCATCAAAACAAAATCCAAGTCAAAATCTTGGAGGATAACTATTCATCTACTAATCTTTCTGCCAATTACACTTCGTGTCAACACGTATTGAAACAGATTCACAATGGAAATAATGGTGGTCTTGCGAAACAAGATGTAATGATGGAACCGTTGGATAGCATGAACTCTTGCCAACGCAAGTTTTTCAACGTGGGAATAATTGAGTTATGGTCCAGCCAGGCCTCGGCTCAGGTAATAAATCACGTATTTTGAGAGAAAATTATCCTCCTAAACAAAGACCATACCGATGGTCGAATCCGCAGTGGCCAAGTACAATAAGAAATATTTATGATAATTGGGTGGTCGAATCAGAGGGGAAGACATGAGGGTGTGTTTCAATGCTTTGAAAGAGCATTGAGAGGATTCGTCCCAATGAAAAGGAACATCCTTATTTAGTAGACACATGAAACCCTTTGTGATCTCGGCATATTTTGCGATGAAACGCCATAAAATGTTTGCTTTTCCCTATAAAATTTGAAGCTGAGGGATTGTGCACGGGGGAGGCAACTGAGCTATCTCCTCGACCTTTAGAGGATCGACCATGATCCCTGTTGTTGAATCAATGAAACCTAGCAGATGACCCGATGTTATGAAAAAAATGCATTTGTTTGGATTCAAGCGAATCCGGTAGTAGCGACATCGCTCAAAGATAAGTTGGAGGTGTGTGGGATGATCATCTCTCTTATGAGATCGTGATGCTAAATCATCAAGATAAGCCTCGACTATGTGTTTGAGGTCATGGAAATAAAAATACATGGCCTACTGAAAAGTAGCTCCAACATTTTTCAGACCAAAAGGAATCTTCCGATAAGTGAATGTACCCCACAGAAAAATGAAAGAAGTTTTGTGTTGCTCTTCGTGATTGATCTGTATCTGATTGTATCCCGAAAAACCATGCATGAAATAAAATACCTTGCAGCCTACACATTAATCAACAATATGGTCGATAAATGGAGTGGGGAAATTATCCTTTGGACAGGCCTTGTTCAAATCATGGAAGTTTGTATATACGTTAATCATACCATGTTGTTTGTTGACTGGAATGAGACTTAACACCCATTGAATTAATTGAAGAGGGTAGATGAAACCATCTTTGAGTAGTTCTCTACTTCAGCCTTAATACTTTCTGCTTTCTTAGGATTAATCGGACGAAGATTTTGTCGGACTAGATTAACGTCAGAATATGTCATGATTTCATGTTTGAGGATTCTTGGATCTATGCCTGGCATTTCCTCGTAAGACCAGGAAAACACATCGCAAAATTCTTTAAATAAATTCGTGTAGATTCGAATCTCCTCGAAGGGAGAAGTTTGTTGCAACGAAGACATTCTCCACGACACCATGGGTTCTGGAGATATCAATAGCTATCATTTTAGCAATATTTTCCATATTTCCTTCAGCATAAACAATGTGCGTAGCCAAAGGATTGATAGGACAAGCCCTATCTCCAGTCATAGTCAGAGTAAATTCACCTGCTTCAATTCTTCTTAACTTTGGGAGGAAATAAGATCTGTGATGGAGATCATCCCAGGGTCTATCCAGACTAGTCATTTCCTCAATAATCACCTTCTCTGAGGGAAATACTAAGTCTAAAGAATCAGTATCAGTGAGGGAACCTTGAGCCCAAATAGGCTCGAGAACCAGATCTAACTCCTGTGCGGGAGTCATATCAAGGTTGGTGGAATATTGCTACACTATAGAGTACAAAACATTTTTCGTGGAAAAAGGAATGGCCATGCCATGGTTCCTTGTCCCTTCCATCATGGTTGATGAGGAAGTAAGAGTCCACAGATTGTTAAAGTAAGTTGTGTGAAATGACGAGATTTGAAATATTTCAGCCCTTGGCTGGTCGGGGACAACCGATATGTATTGGACATTACCGGTCGGAGGCGGGTAATCGAAAGTACCCATCAAAGGTGGGCACAAACCAACCCCTCCATTGATGATGTTGGGTTGAGGGTTATCAATCATCAGAACTGTGGATACCCCCGACGAAGGGTCAGTATGGGAGAAGGATAACTGATCAATGGACGCGATCTGACCCTCATGTGGAAAGAACAAGACCTGAAAAATGGTCACGACCAATGATTGCATAGCATAGGTCCAACTCCTTCCTAAAAAGAGATTGTAGTCGAGAGAGGCATCAACCACTTCAACTTTGATGAACACGGTCTTCCCCCCTAACTGCACAGGGAAAGAGGGTACGATTCCATGTGGTCAGAATGAACGACCATCAAAAGAGGTAAGAAGAGTAGATGACGGAGGAAAAATGGGTTGGCCAATGGCCTTCCAACATGCCAAAGACATCACGCATGTCGAGGCACCCTCATCAACCATCGTGCGGAAAATTTTCCGAGTAAAAGTTTTCATGGTGTAAGCCACTACTATCTGAAATTCCACGTGGTAAGGGAGATGAGGTTTTAATTCGGTCATATCAAGCATGATCGTTCACATATTACAAGTCTCATTAGATCCTAAGGCAACTAACAGATCCTTTTTCTGGGAAGGGAAGCTTTGGAGGACTTCCAAAGAAGATATTTCACAAGGGGTTTGAGACATATCCTCCACCACAGAGTAGTTTTGGGAGGCCCTTGTGTTTGGATTGTGGGAAGATTTCATGAACGCATCTTTTGGGATGCGTGTCATTGTTTCTCCCAACATCCTCTCAATATGGAGAGTAAGAGGTGGGTTTTCGGCTTCTTTACCCTTCTCAGAGGTGTTTGGCATTCCATAGTCATGTGTCCTAGTTTCTATATCAACATTACCTTTCATCGTGTACACATTCGTGGAAGAAGGATTACTCGAAGATGGAGGGGATCCTTGACTCCCCCCTTCCACGCTCGAAGAGGCTTGAGTTGAATTTTTCCCATGTGAAATGGGTTCGCTAAAATGACAGGCTACTGCTGTGCCAATAACTTCTGGGCATCCACAAGTCAACGGCACTGGTGAGTCAGATGGTCTTCCATGCAAAGATTACACGAATACTTCAACTTCTTCTTTTCTGTGTTTCCCCTACCATCATTATTCATAGGTTTCTTATCCCCATTACTCTTCTTTCATTGTTTCTTCTTTCCATCAGTTTGTTGGCTGGCCTTCGGGTTTATCGATTGCACATTGTGTACATCCGACATTTGAGTAGGGGGAGCAGCCAAACCAGTGGTCTAGTTGGTCATTTGCACTTAACCAACAATACCATCGGGATGTGGTCCATATATCAATTTGTTCTTTTCAAGTATCGTCCACGGTGCATCTGGAAAAAATTCGTAAAGTAAACCACACTGAGAGTAAATCAACTCTAGTTGTTGATCTCTCATTATCGCTTCCTCTTCTGAAAAGATGATGCAGGAGCATCAGTCCAACTTAGTAGCATGCCAGCTAGCTAGCATATCCAGTATGCATTTAATGGAGAAAGGGAGAGGCGCAACCCTCTCATTTTTCAAAATTATGAAATCCAATCCCATTTGGGGATTTTCAATGTAAGGCTTTTAATGCCAAACCACACCTTTTTACAGATAGTGGTTGAGGTTTCCTTAACTGGTATATTGCAGCAAGACTAGGTCATAGTTAGGCCTGGACACTCCATTTATGTAAGGTACTTGTAGGAGCTGCTCTATGAGAGTGATAGCTCAGAGACGGTGAGGTGGAAGATAAGCTCAAGAGAGCCCTCATTTTTGTAATAAGGGGAAGTTAGGAAAGAAATCAAATAGGATAGAGGATAGAAGAGATCTCAAAGGATTGAGAGAGTTAGGATAGAGAGACTAGAGAAAAGAGGCCTCGAGAGAGAGCTGAGAATTGTTACAGTCTAGCCTTTGTAAACACATTTTGTACAGACATACAGAGTAATAGAAAAGCAATTTTTCCTGCATACTGTGTGTTTTTTTTTATGTTTACATGTTTTTATGCATTCCATGTTTTAAATGCATAACTGGTGAAGTAATTGAGAAGTTTCAATTTCTTCATGTCTTGGAGTTTTCAAGTGAAAGGAATGCATAGAGTGTGCAAGGTGTGCATTGATAGAGGTGAGATAACCTCAGGAAAGATCAAGAGGGATAGCATTGAACCTTCATCAGCGAAGGTGAAAGGAGTGCACAGAAGGGAACTTTGTCTCAAGTTTAGAGAAGGAATAACTACTGAAGGTTTTGTGGAAGCTGTTCCATGTGGGCATTGAGAAAATACATAGGGTGCGTTGAGGAGAACTTTGTTTCAAGTTTGACAAGAAGACAGAATCACCGAGGATTCTAGAGAACTCTTCCAGGTGGGCATTGAGTTGGTGCAAGTGTGCACAGGGAGGAATTTATTTCGAGTTTTGAGAAAAGGGAAGTGTCAAGGAGAAGGCACTTATAGAGTTACTGAACACTCTGTGAAGAAAGGATCTGCAAGGTGTGCATTGAGCAGAAGAACACCAGGAGGGCGTGAATCATTTCTTTGCAAGAAATGCTTCGAAGTGAGTTATTCAAAAACTCAGCAGCACAAGGAGCGTGCGAATAAGAACTTGTCTGAAGTTCTTAAGCTCAGAAGAAATAGTGCAAGGAGTGCGCTCATAGTGAACTTGTTTCAAGTTCGAAATCTCAGGAGGGGAAGCTTTTCTATAATGCAGACAAGACCCAAAAGGAGTTGGGCTCGCAAGAGGAAGAGTCAAAGGCTGAGAGCTTTGGGACATAGAAAATCTTCTAAGTCAAAAAGCAAAGAAGACTTAGGAGGAGAACACGTAAGGAAGACAGATCTGAATTGTCGTATCTTGCCCAGATAGTTGCCCACCATTGGATCCATAGGAAGATGCATAAAGTTTAACCTCTGGGATGGTCGCGCAGGAGAGCAGCTAAAGATGAATGGTGGAGACACCTCGTAGAGAAGTGTTGAAATCCTGAAAACCGTTGGATCAGGCGAAGGCGTTGAATTTTGGAATTTCAGAGTTTGGGGTTTGGAGTGGCCAAGGATTATGGAGTCGCTGCATCGCAAACTCTGGGTTCGCAAAATCCCAAAATCGCGTGTTTGAATTTTGGAATTTCAGAGTTTAGGATTGGGAGCGGACAAAGGATTGTGTAATCGTTTGCATCGTAAAATTCCGGTTCGTGAAATCCCAAAAGGAATCCAGACCATCGGATCTGGAGCGCAGTGGCCTGAGAGCCGCTGGATCAAAGAAGAGGAAGAAGAATCTGCGCCGTCAGATCTAGCACCAAGATCCATGAGCCGTCGGATTCAGGAAAGGTGCATGAAGTTTAAAACCTCATGATAATAGAAGGAGGAGAAGACCCATCAAAGTCTCGAAAGCATCGGGACCATCCAACAAGAGGACATGTGGCAAGCGATCAAGGTATCGGGAAAATCCCCGAAAGGCCCATTTCATCATTTTGGATACCGGGGATGCAAAGGGAAAGAGTTCGGGACTCTTGACCCATGAAATCATGAAAGGATATGAGTTGTCGGATCAGGGGAGGCTCAAAGTCGTCGATCTCCCTTTGGAGCAGAAGACTGGCATTTCAGTACTTCGGTATTTCAGTAATTCGGGTACCGAGAGATCGAGGAGAAGGAGTCGTGAGACAAGAAGTCCCGACTCCCAAAATCACGACAGGAGGAATCGTGATTGGACAAGGACCATCCATTCATGATGGGTCTGGACTGTTGATTGTCCGGGGGAGATTTCGGCATTTCGGACTCCAAGATTTCGAAGGACCAAGGAACGTTGCAGTTGGGGTTGCGAAGTCCCGAATCATGAAACCCCAAAAATTGTCCAGAAGAATAGGTGTGGGGATATTTTTGGCATTTTGGCAATTAGGATTTCGAAGGACAGAGGACAGGGAGGAGTGCTTGCATCACGATTCCCCAAATCACGAAACGTTGGTAAGCATTCTGACATCAAGCACGTGGTCATGTGGACGGAGGCTTAGGAAGGGTAAGCCCTTTTGGGCATTTTGGCAACCGGGAGTTGGAAAGATAAGGACTCCGGGAGACTCATACATAGGAGTTCTGAAACCCTAAAATGTGAAAGGCCGAAGTGTGTGTTGTTGTGCAGAACAAAGAAAATCGCTAAAAAAAGAGGCATGTGCGTAGGTTTTCTCAAGGCTTGTGCCAGAGGACAAAAGGGGACCTGTGGATTCGATTCAAGGGGGTTCCAGCAGGAGCCCGAAGAGCCATTTTGGCTCAGAATAACATTGATCTAGATACTGGGAGGTCACAGAACCCTGATGAGGTAGGGGGTCTGCATCAAAAGACCCCTGACGTTGCGACGTCTTTAGATAACTATGGTACCAAAGAATTAAGGAACCACTCAAGTAGTAATGCTGGTGGGACTGGTACTTTTATCAAACTCTTCTGACGTCTCCATTCTCAGATGTGATCTAAGATATGGTCCACCTTTGTCTGATTAAATTTATCCAACAACTTGGTATCATCGTCGTATCTCACAGGTAATTGAAAATGGTTTAAGAAAACCATCACCAATTCTCCAAAGTTAGAGTATCTTGAGCAGCCAAGCTCGATGTACCATTTCAAAACACTCCCTAGGAGAGTGTGTTGAAACAAACACAACTGAATGGAGTTGTCTCTCAAAGAGTTGGACGAGAACCATAAATGGAAGGTAGTCACATGATTTCCTGGATCTTCATTAGGCTTAGCTTCAAAATTTGGAATGTCCGAAGGAAATTTGGTTGGCATGGGAGGCCAACATGGATCATGATAGATGGGATCATTTAATAACCTTGTCAAGTCTGGCAAGTGTAGAGTTACCAGAAATGGTAATTTGGGTTGTTGATTATAACCAGGGAAAAAGGATCCTTGAGTTTGGTTGGCACCAGGTTGCCAGGAAAAGTTAGGGTGCTATCCAGGGTTCTGGTAATAACCATGGTCATGACCAACATATGGGTTATGCACTTGTTGAGACATCATCGGCCGACTCCCGTAATAGGATGTAGAAGGTTGGGCTTGCATTGTATTCCAAGCATTTTGGGGAGGGTTTCCCCCTGCCGATACGAAGGGCATAGGTCCTGAGCCTTGCCCGAGGTTCCATTGGCTATGGAAGGGGTTGCCCCTAGTTGACATCCCTGATAAGAGAAATGATCCCTGCCATGGATTCCAAGGTCCTTGTGAGGAAGAAATTCTTGAGTTTTCCCCCTGTGCAGGAATAGTACCGTGCATAGGATTTTGTTGTCCATAACCGAGGTTGCCCGCAGCCAAGACGAAAGTTGAGATGAAAGCATTGTTACCAAATGCATTGAACAAAGAGAATGGTGTCGAACCTATTGGCATGCTATAAGAAGGAATTCCTTGACTACCTGCTCCAAACGAAATATAGTTTACATTTGGCCCGGCGGAGTGCTAGTGAGCACCGCCAAGCGAAGGGGATGAAGGAGGTATATGACCCCCTCTATAAGGGAAAGAGTTATAGGGAGATGAAATTCCCCCCATATATCCTTTCAGAGGAGATTTTGAGCTCCCTGCCCCTAGAACTAAAGTCTGTAGAGTGGAGTAGGAAAGGATAGAGTTCATATTGAAGTGAGGCGTCCCATATAAGAATGGAGGGCCTGTCGCACTCTAGGTGAAAGGATCAGTGATCACCACCATAGACAGAATTAGACCATTGCCCGAGGTAGAAGCAGTCGAGACCATAGTGGTCTGGACCAGCGACGGTTGGTTAGGAGGCATAAAACCCCTTCTAGTGATAGTCGTAGAGGGAATATGAAGATTCCCTGAAGAAGTAGAATCATTTGTCTCCATCGCTTCTTGTGACACTCCCTGACGCTCGTAAGGCTTAACCTGTATGATGATGGGCACCGATAGATCAATGATTAGAGGGTTATATGGACCAAGAGATTCCTCTCTGAGGTTGGAAATGGTTGGTTCCTCTAGAATCAAATATTCTCCTATCGAAGATGGGTCAGCCTCAGTTTCCTATGGCCCGGTCACTTCAAATGTCCCTTGCTGGTCTAGTCTTCGCCTTAGTGGTGGCAGGGGTGGCTCTAGATTAACTGGCGGCAGGCCAAGAAGCCTTCGCGACGGACGAAGCTCCTGATCCTCCATGGTGTGATAATATCAATGACACACTAGGGATTTCTATTAACGTTAAATACCATCACACACTAGAAAAAATATCCTATGAGACAAGACAGGCAGATCACTAGCTAGTTGGAAGAACAATTACACCAACCAACACTAGAGCAACTTACCAGTGCAAGTGAAACTCGAATATGAAAGAACCCTCCGGGTGTACTCTACAAAGCATGGCCTGATGTTTTCCCTAGGTACCATATTATACCCCCACAGTCACCTGTGTAAGTCACTAAGATAAAGGCAACTAGGTTTCCAGCACGCGAACAGTCATAGGCGGGTACAGTCGACAGTCGGGTGGACAACAATGAGCAAGGTATCAAGCCCGAAACCTATCAAGGGTATCAAAATCAAGTGTTACAGAAGAAAACTAAGGACCTTGAATGGATTCAAGACCCATGAATCTCTGTGGAAAATGCGATGAACAGAATCCAAAGATAAGCCCTCTATATGCGTTCCCATCTACACTTGGTCTGGCTTTGGAGGGGTTATCTCCGCTATCTTTCCGCAAGTGACCTCGGGTTTAGCCCCTATGTTAGATGGGGGTCCCAAATAAATTTCACGGCTCCTAGACTTTCGAGCATTGCTTAGCACAGACTCTTATATTTTTTTTTGTAGCCTTGAAGAGTTTCCTTTCCAATCCTAAATCAAGGCTCTAGCCTAGACTAAATTGATGGACCCTACAAAAAAAAATTCTAATAAATTTTAATTAAGTGTTAATTTTAGTGGTTGTTTTAAGTCAAAGGGAATGGAATTGAAACTAGTGATGTTCTTTAAGAGAGGAAAGAGAAGAGAATAAGATGAAACTAAAATCAAAACTACTCCTTCCTCACAAATAAATATTTTCCAAATTAAACTCTTTCACCAAACTTTTCGTAAGTACTTTTCTCAGATCTTTGAAAACAAAAACTTAAAACAAGATTTCACTCGACTACGAGATACTTAATGTCCTAAGTATTCAAGTAAAGAACTTAAGAAAATTTTATTTTTCCTTGGTAAATAAAGCAACTAACCTAAACTACTTTTACCAAACAAAGAAATATTTATTTTTTATTTTTTATTTTATTCTTCAAACCAAGAAATTTGAAAGGGAATTCTTTTCTTTTCTTCTAAATCGAAAAATAGAAAAATGACGACAATACAAGAAATCTCCTCTGGCCCATCGCAGATCGCAGGGAGTCACTGACAATACCAAACATGTAGATCAGAATAGACTCACAAACTTGTCTAAAAACCCTAATAAAGAAAACACAAGAAATATTTGATACAAAGAAAGCTATGATGAGGTCATACCTAGGCAACAGACTGCTATAACAAAGACCAGGGCTAGATCAAGAAAACACCTGAGAAGTGTGACTTATGACAGGGAAGAGGATGACTACCTCTTCTTTAAAAAAAAATATTTTCTCAACACAGGCATGCTACTGACACTTCAACAGCCTGAATATGTACACAGGTTTTCCAAAGGTAGGGAGCATATGTACATGTGAAGGCCCACTACAGGCCGCGTACAACTCTGTAACTTCTCACAAAAAATAAAAACCAATATTCAATCAAACCAAGAAGGGAGTATTGGTATTGAAGACTAGAATCCCTTAAAGACACAGAAACTTACAGAAACTCAAAGGTTGTTAAACCAATTAAAGCACCCAAAAAGAATATCCCCAAAAAACCCTAGAGGTCTCCCTAGTACGGTCGCCAATTCTGCTATAGCGGGAAAACCCCCCTACGGACTACACCAAGGTTCTGAAGTGCAGGCAGAGATAACTGTCTAAATTCTCCTACTTTTAACAATTATCCCAACATTACCCCACAATCATACATAAAAAACAAAGTATAGGGATCTGGTAGGCATACCTTAAACTCTGTGTCCATTTTCAATCCCTTTGCACTCAGTTGTTTCTCAACTGCACATCTCCTCCCAAGGCCAACCTACATTTACCAAAAGACAAACAAGAAACTACAAGCATGCATTATATATATGGATTAGTGGTTTAGAAATCATAACAAAAATGTAAACAAATCATAAATATTTAAGACATCATTTGGTGGGACGAAAAAAGTATTTCTTTATATTAATCTCACAAAAGTCGTTTACAATATGAGAACGACAACTACTCCTTGAAATCGGTCCTGGGATCCTCTTCACCATGCACAAACTTCTTCCACATATTCTTCTCCTCTTCATTTATCTCTAGGGAAATGGAAAGGGTTTGCAACAGAGGAAGAAGGAATTATGTCTCACACTCACAATGTGGTTGCAAAATATTGGGGCAAATGGGGAATACTGAAATGGGAAAAGTTTCTATGCTCTCATGCTTCTTCCTAGAATGGGACCCGAACACCTTCTTTTATAGTCCAAAAATATAGTAACGGTTGGGGTGACTGGCTATGGGCGGTCAAATGGTTAGGTAACGGCCCGAAAACCCGTATCCCTTTGAAATTTTCATTTTTTGCACTTTTTGTGAGTGTATGTGATGCAGGAGCATCACCAACATCAAGCGAGACAACATGGAAGTGAGAGACAGCTGGACAAGTGCCAGCACAAATTTTGAAAACACTTTGAAATTATTGCGCAATCTTAAATGTAGCCATTAAGAAGAGGCGCACTTATATGATGTAAATGGACCTTGAGCCTTTAGCTCTCGTCCTTAGTAGGTAGAAGGCATTTAAAGTAGTTAATCCAGGTAGATAGAATTTTATTCTAGATTAGACAGTTTGAGAGCGCAAGAGGGAAACGGGATATAGACACCCTCATTGTGCATTTGTAACATTATTGAAATCAGAGAAGTAGGAGAGCATAGAAGAGAAGAAGAGAGCTGTGTAAGAACACCCATGTACTGATATTTGAATTAATAGAAGAGTTTGATTCAAATTCATGGTTTTTGTGTTTGTTCTCTGTGTATTGATGCTGAATGATATGCTCATGAATGTTTGCTTCCTGTTATACATTTGCTTTATATGTTGTGTATGTGATTTCATGTTTCGAATATGAAATCTGAGAGGATAATGGAATGAGTTTCAATTGTTTCTCTATCTGAGTAAGAATTCCTGCAAGGAGTGCAGTTGAAGTGTCCACAAGAAGTGCATCGACAAGAATTCAGGGTTGCATCTCTGAAGCTCGGATAGTTTTACTTTTGTTCTCATTTCCACAGAAGTGTAGTTGGGCATAGGAGCCGTGCAAGGAGTGCGCAGGCCAAGTGAAGTCTCAGGGTTGCGAACCTGAGTGAATTATTGAGAGACTGTTGTTGTAGGAGTGCGTAGGGTCGAAGGAATTCAACACTTAGACGTGTTTTGAAGGTTTCCGCAAGGAGTGCACGCAAGAGTCTTTTTCCAAGACTCGGGGTTACCAAAAATCTCAGGAAGGATAGGCCTTTTGAGGTTGTTGAAGGACAGCACAGAGGAGTTGTGCCTTGGAAGTTTACAGTAGCATCACAAGTTTGCACGAAGGGGGGGGACAAGTTGGTGCAAGAACACTTAGTCACTTTGCAGTTTTCATCAGGAGGAACGGAATGTCGGAATTCTCCGAGGAGAATTCACGAATTTCCGTGAGCCGTCAGATCTCACAGAGGTGCAAGGGAGATACGGTGTCACATTCTCCAAAAGGTCGAAGCTCAGGAGGGGCAGGACCGTTGATCCGAGTCACAAGGACCATCGGATTCACACGTGAACTCGTGTATCGGGTTTTCGTAAGGTGAAGTCCCGTAAACAATGCATCAAGAATCGCGAAATCATAAAATGTGATATCATGATGGCTAAGAGAACAGTGTGGGGCCATAGGAGTTAGTGGATTGGATAGGTGGCACGAGTTTCAGAATTGTGCAGGGTGAAGTGTCGAAAGCATCGCATCAGGATTCATGATACCGTGAACTCCAAAATGTCGACGGAGTGAAGCCGTTGAATAGTCAACTCACGTGTGTGTCAGAGTTTTGGCATATCGGGTATCAAAAGTCGGGGATATGAGTGGTTCGACATCGCGAGTGCTGAAATCGCGATAGAAGAAATCTCGATAGGAGAAGGGAAAGGTCAGCATTGACTATTATCGGGTTTCGGGGGTTCAAGAGACCGACACTTGACCTTTGGATTCGCGAAGTCTTGAATTTCGATCCTCCGATTTGTAAAGAGGGGATCCCACGAGGATTTCTATTGGTGCATATTTTCCCGATAGGGAAATAGAAGGACATTTAGAGTTCTTCGGGCCATGGAGGAAGGAAAGATCCTGTGAGCACGCGGACCGCCTGACCAGTGGGTTGAGAGGTAGTGGGCATGTGCATCAAGTGGTATCAGAGCACAGAAAGGTTCTTTTCTTTCTGTAGCAGAGAAGAAGAGAATTCTCCATGCCGCCAAGGAGAAGGGACATGCAATCACCCGATCTAGAGGATAGGGAAATGTCGTGGAGAAGAGGTAGGGAGTTGACAGATCCAGTTATGGAGAGACAAATGCTTGATCTACGAGCTAGAATCAAAGACATGGAGACATCGCAAAGACACACAGTCAGTGCAGGGGATCTCAGTGATTCCGATAGTGAAGTTGAGGTTGAACGTGAGGGGGAAGTTGCAGCTGAAGATGCATCAAACAGGCGTTTGATCAGAGCTATTGCAAGGATGGGTGCAAGAGCAAAAATGGACATTCCATTTTATGAGGGAAACTTGGATGCAGAGGAGCTTCTAGACTGGATTAGAGCTCTAGACACATACTTTGACTATGAATATGTCGAGGAGGACAAGAAAGTGAAGCATGCTATCACAAGATTAAAGGGACATGCAACATTGTGGTGGTATGAACTACAAGCTGACAGATGCTGCAAGGGAAAGCATAAGATCAAGAGCTGGGATCGAATGATCGCGAGGATGAAGGAGAAATTCATCCCCAGGGACTATCAAATTACTCTGTTCAGGAGGATGCAGAACTTGAGACAGAAGCTGATGACAGTGAAAGAATACACTGAGGAATTCTATAAACTAAACATCAGGGCAGGTCATCAACAAAACGATGATGAAAAAGTTTCCATATATATGAATGGCCTGAGATATGATATCCAGGATGAGATGAGCATGGTAACAATTTGAACGGTGTAAGATGCTTATCAGATGGCTCTAAAAGCTGAAGAAACGCTGAGCTGAAAGCAGAGTCAGAGGGGTCGAGGCAGAAGTCAGCCCAGAGGAAAATCAGTTGCCGATGAAAAATATCAGAAGCCCAGAGAGGACTGGAAGAAACCTCAGACTCAAACTGAGAGAGGTGGAACCTCACAGCGAGGGCAGCAATATGCTGAACAGAGAGGGCAGCATACTGAGCAAAGAGGAGATTATGTTGACAACAACACTTTTCCTTGTACTAGAGGCAGAGGAAGAGGAAGAGGTGGAGTAATCACATGCTTTCCATGTGGAAAGAATGGGCACAAGTCTTACGAGTTTCTAGATAAAAAGAAGGATATTGGAGAAGCTCACATCACCAAGGCATAGAGGCAGGATGTTGAAGAAGAAGACGCTGAAGGCGGAAGATCGTTGATGATGCGAAAAGTCCTTTTGACACCCGAGAAAGAGGTGGAGAGTTCAGTCCAAAGGACCAGACTTTTTAGGACTGCTTGCAAAACCAAGGACAAGGTATGCAAGGTCATCATAGACAGTGGTAGCACGGATAATCTTGTTTCTACATAGATGATAGAGAAACTGGAGCTGGAGACGACTGACCATATGTAATGACCCTGCTTAAATAGATGTATATGATTATTAAATTATAATTAATTTAATAATATAACTGTCCTAAAAGATTAGCTAAACCATAATCATTTATTAAAATAACATTAACTAATTAATTATTATTAATTAGTTATTCATGATTGT
>SNQJ01S0158015.1:0-22062 GCA_010110895.2 Picea sitchensis
TTAGAATCTATATGAAAGAATTGAAAATGTTTCATTTCTTTGGCATATTTTCTTCTTTACATTTTAAACAAAAAATTGTATCCATTTATGTTCTATTTGATTCCTTTCTATGAAACAATTATCAAATTTTGTATCAATTTTGTTCTATTCAATTTCTCTCTGTGAACCAGTTATCAATTTTTATGGAAACATAGTCGCCATGATTCATTCCTTTTTGCACGCCTTATGTTATTTTAGGCCACTCAATTTTTAAAAATAAAAGTTTAAGGTTAAATATGTAGCATATGCAAAGATTTATGATTTTCCACCTCCGCATTGTAGATTTTAACCTTGTACAATATTTACTGCAAAAAAAATTTCAGTAAAAGAACATAAAATATACAATGGCAAATACAAACATTACACAGATATTTTTCCCCTGGAAACCCAAACCGGGAAAACCAGCTTATTCTATATGCATTCATAGTGATACATTGTTTACAATACAATATACATATAGGAGCCAACGACATCCAAAAACTTAACCCAGTGACCTAGATTAGTCAACAACCCTAATTCCTTAACTGGAAATGGAAAACCATCGACAAAAAACCATGTGCCAAAAAACCGCAAAACAATGGAAAACATGAAAAACAAGGAAAAAATGCGACACGTTTCCTGGGGAAATTTTATTTTCTCCATTCTCAATATAAAACATACCCAACATTCTCTCACTTGTTGTTTTCTTTGCATACAGGGGGTTACAAGGTTATATAGCCAACAATCCAGGGCAACAATTCCCATGGGTCCTCTACACCAAGAGAACTTCTCAGTGCTCACAGATTTTTTTAATGAATCTACAACATTCTTCAAAGTGTCCACCTTCATCAACGATACTTTTTTTTCTTCAACCATGTCTCTTACAAAGTGATATTGAATATAAATATGTTTTTTCTTTGAATGATAATCTGGGTTCTTCGCCAGAAAAATTTCACTCTGACTGTCAAAATCTATCCTTACAACTTGTTGTACCAACCCAATACTTGAACAAAATCTTTGTAACCATACTGCTTCCTTACTTGCATGAGTGGTTGTCATGTATTCAACTTCTGTAGTTGAAAGTGCCACAACAACATGTCTTTTTCTCATCCAACTTATTTCTCCCCCAAACAGGTTAAACACATACCCACTTGTAGATCTCCTACGATCCAGATCTCCAGCCTAGTTTTCATCCACAAAGCCATGTATATCCAACACTCTGTCCAATATCAGTCTTCCTTGGTAGAACAATCCATAGCTAGTGATGCCACACAAATACCTGAAAACCCTTTTTACTGTTGTCCAATGCTCCTTCCCTAGTTTTGACATATAGCTTCTCAAAACTCCCACTACATGTGCAATGTCTTGTCTAGTATAGACCATTGCATACATAAAACTGCAACTACACTCGTATATGGAACATGAGACATGTCCTCCTCCTCTTCATGTGTCTTGGGACATTGATTTGCAGATAACTTTACACCAACAGGAATATGGACCTTGACCAGTTTACATTCTTGCATATTAAACCTCAACAATATTGTCTTGAAATATTTTCTCTTATTTAACCAAAGTTTCCTCTTTTTCTGATCTCTTTTAATTTCCATGCCCAAAATGAAATTTGAAGCACTGAGATCCTTCATGTCAAATTTAGAGGACAATTGAGTTTTCATATCCTGGATAATCTCCTTGTTGTTTCCTATCAGTAACATGTCATCCACATACAAGACCAAATAAATTAAATGATCACCAATTAATTTAAAATACACACAATGATCCTCTTTGCTTCTTGTGAAGCCAAGTCTCAACATATAAGTATCAATTTTTTGATACCACATCCTTCGTGATTGTTTTAAACCATACATGGACTTTTTCAGCTTGCATACTAGCTCCTTCTTTCCCTTCACAACATAACCTTCTGGTTGCTTCATATAGATTTCTTCTTCCAGATCCCCATGTAGGAATGTTTCCTTCACATCCATCTGTTCTAATTCAAAATCAAATGCAACAACAACCGATAACAAGAATATTATAGGTTAACTTGGAAACAAGAGAAAAAATATCACCAAAATCAATTCCCTCAACCTGGGAATAACCTTTTGCTACTAAACGAGCTTTGTATTTCTCTACTTTTCCTTCTGCATTCAACTTCTTTTTAAATACCCATTTGTTTCCAATGGGATTTCTTCCAATCGACAACTCCACCACATCCCAAGCTTCATTCTTATCCAAAGAAGCCATTTCTTCATCCATGGCCTTTTCCCATAGATTTCCATCCTATGAATCCACTACCTCCCTGACAATTCTAGGATCATCATTAGTAATAGACAAAGAAAAATTTGAATGGAAATCAGATGGAGTATACCTTTACGATAGCCTTCTTTCTCAAACCGATCTCCTCAATACTGAAATATGAGGATCTTCTTCTTCTGATTTCTGTTCTTCTGTAGAGTTTGATTCATCATCCTTAAATCAAACTCTATTTTCTCTGGTTCTTCCTTACTTGGTAGGAATTCATGTTTAACAGCATCCTTCATTTCTCTAAATACCACATCTCGGCTATACACTACCTTCTAGTTTCTGGGTTCCCAATCTTATAAATTTTGAGAGCATATTTATATCCAATAAAGATACACTTTTCAACCTTCTTATCTAGCTTACTCATGTTTTCCTTTGGAACATGAACATATGCATCACAACCAAATACCTTGATATGTGTGAGAAAAAGGTTTCTTACCATTCCATACCTCTTGTGGAGTCTTTTCATCCAACGTTTATGAGGGTGATCTGTTGACCATGTAACATGAAGTACCCACTGCCTCTGCCCATAATTCTTGCCCTAACCTAACACCACTGAGCCTGCACCTTTCTTTTTCCATCAACGTCATTTTCATCATTTCTGCAACTCCATTCTATTGAGGTGTATATGGAGTATTCTTTTTCCTTGATATACCACACTTCTTATAGAATTATTCAAATTCATTCCTGCAAAACTCTCTGCCATTATTTGTCCTCAACACCTTAATTCTTTTCTCCGTTTGATTCTCAACAAGTGCGTTAAACTCTTTAAACTTTTCAAAGACTTCATATTTCTTCCTGAGGAAATATATCCTAGTATTCCTCGAGAAGTCATCTATAAATGAAACATAGTACATAGATTTTCCCAATGATGGGACTGACACAAGTCCAAAAACATCACTATGAACTAGCTATAAAATTCCTTCTGTCCTCATTGCACTAGAGGGGAATCTTACCTAATTATGCTTCCCATATACACAATGTTCACAGAAATAAAAATCCAAAGAGTAGTTAGACATACCTTCAACCATACCTTTACCGTGTAGTAATCGAAGACCCTTCTCTCCGATATGCCCTAGTCTTTGATGCCACAACGTAAAATTTTCTCCAAAGACTGTAGGAGTTCTTTCTTCTTCAAATCCAATATCATGAAAAATGGAACTATTACACCAATCAATAATAGTTCTTCCTTGCATCTTATACAAAGTTTCAAACCGAACTCCCTTCAACAACACCATTTCTCCTCGAACCATCCTGCAAGTTTCCTTTTCAAATATTGTTTTTACCCTTGTATCGTTCATTTTTTGTACAAAAAGAAAATTTTTGGCCAAACATGGGATGTGAAGAACATCAGGTAGTGCTCTAATGCTTCCATCTATGAGCCTCAACTTGAATTTTCCTCTTCCTATAATTCTGGTTGTCAAATCATCACCTAGGAAAACATTACCTCCATCATACCTTTCATATTCACAAAACCACTCCCTGTGGGGAGTCATATGAAAGGATTCACCCGATTCAACCAACCATGCCTCATGATCTTCATGTGTGCTTGAAGAATCCAAGTACACATCCCCTCTTTATTCCTTGGAGGTATTTTATTTTGTAGAAGGAGATTCTTCAGATCCTTTTTTTTCTCAACTTTGGATCTACACTACTTCTTGCAGTGCCCTTCTTTTCCACATCTCCAACATACCTTTACAAACTTTCCGAGATATTTAAATCTACCCCTAGACTTAGATATCCCACTTGAGAAATTAGATCTATTTCTTTCCTGGGAGCGTCCTCTTTCAAATAATGAGTCTGTGCTCTGTCCTTCCATGTTCTTCTGTCTCATCTCCTCCGACAACAAGGATGAGACCACTTCATCAAACTTAAAGGAAATTGTATTACTACCTATAGCCACAACCTGACTATCCCACGAGTATGGTAAAGAACACAGTAAACTGATACACTTATCTTCATCTGAAATTTTAATCTCAACAGATACTAACTGACTTACCACAGTATTGAAGGCATTCAAATTCTCTGCCACTGAGTCTCCATCTGTCATCCTCAGATTATACATCTTTTTTCTCAGGAATAATTTATTTACTAGGGACTTAGATTGATACAACTTCCCCAACTTATCCCATAAATCCTTGGTTGTAGCTTCCTCTGACACATTCAGTAATACTCTTCGGATTGTGCTCTTCGCCTTCCGATCCAACTTTTTCCAATCATCTGCTAAGGTTCCTATAGGTGCAGTACTTGGATCCACCGTGATCCACTGATCTCTGTCCACCAACAGATCTTTCATCTTGAGATTCCATAGCTCTAAATTTTTCCCATTAAACTTCTCAATCTCCATTTTCGAATTGCTCACCCTTTCTTTTCACCTAAAAAAATCAATACCACATATCTCCCACTATAACAAGGCTTATCACAATCCCAAGCCAAAACCTTGACCACAAAGGCATCCCCCTGAATCCAACAAATCTCTAATACCAAATGTATATTTTAACCTTGTAAAATATTTACTGCAAACAAATTTTCAGTAAAAGAACAGAAAATATACAATGGAAAATACAAACATTACACAGAGATTTTTCCCCTAGAAACCCAAACTGAGAAAACTAGCTTATTCTATATTCACTCATAGTGATACATTGTTTACAAAACAATATACATATAGGAGCCAATGACATCCAAAACCCTAACTCAGTGACCTGGATTAGTCAACAACCCTAATTCCTTAACCAGCAATAGAAAACCATCACCCAAAAACAATATGCTAAAAAACCACCCAACAATTGATACGAAAATCGAGGCAAAAATGCGACACGTTTCATGAGGAAAAAATAAATTCTCAGAGACGCTGCCCCCGAATCCCCACGCAGGGACATACTGCCCCCCTGCGCCCCCATAATATAACACATACCCAACATGCATCAATTTTATCCCTATATATTACTAATACTAGTCGTTTCATTTTTCATTGAGTTCAATATGCTTTTGCATAGATGGAACTTATTGTAAACCAAGCATAGATTATCATGTATCTCTAGGCGTTAGTAAATCTGGGTCGATTTCCACGTTCTCTTGTTGATTGTCCTGCACATAAATCTTAGTTCACTGAACAATGTCATTTCCAAAACTTGACTAGGGTCTTGGAACAGGAGTAAACTCCCAATCTTAACAATTGCATGGATTCCAATTTTAGTTTGCATTGATGGTTACTATTTTAGTTACAATCAGATTTGAAGTCTAATTTCAAGATAAGACTACAATTTTTTTTATCGACTTACCTCTGCGGTGAAATTTTTATCATGGTTGTTCCAAGCATTCGAAGAAACCTGTAATCGCATAGTACTTGTCATCTGAAGAATATTATCCAAAAGGATTTACATGGGTAAACCCTAGTGTTGTCATTCTGGATTGATGTTATTGTGAGCATTGTATAAAAAGTCACTATTAAAAACATGTATAGGACACAGATAATTTTCCTAGGAGAATGAGGAGAAACTGAAGTGATAGTTACCACTTTTAGATGTAATACTTGGAACAAAAATGGCAGACTGCTATTTATAGTTCCTAGTTTTTCCTAGGGTTTGGAATTTTTTTGGTCTACTATAATTGTCTAATGGCGGTTTGGGTTGGCCACCTTACTTTCCATCATTTTTATGATAAGATGGTTTATTTTAGGATTTTTTTAGAGGTATGTTAACATCCCCTCTTCACGAGTGACTTGTCCCTCTTTCATACCGGGGCAATCATCCCACCGTACACCTGATGCTTGGTTTTAATAAATGAATGGATCATTCCATAGATCATTAACGACTTTGCTTTTGTCATATTAACCCTCAGGATCAGATAGCTGGGGGTCCTACCATGTGCAGGGTGAGTGGTAGAGTAAAGGACTGAATACATTTGACGAGATTGGCTAACATAGGCTATTGATATGATGGGCACCTTGGATGAGGAGGAGTGGGATCAGGAGGATCTCTTTAAGACTGTGGATGAGTTATGCCACTTAAATAAGGGTGGTGGAGTTTTAAATGTGATTTTACGACCACCTAATAACTCTCCGGCGTCATTACTGACTAGCAGGCTACCTCACAAGCCATTGTTGTTAGTCCCTTCAAGTAACTAGCTTTTTGGTTCAAAACAACTGGGACTTAGTAGTGTGGAGAAGTGGCGGAAGGAAGTAAAGGATGATAATTGTTTTGATGTGGCTTAGACTGGTAATGTTATACAACCTAAAATTTTCTCCAAGCGGTTGGATAAGGGAGGGATAGGTGCACTGAGAGAGGCACTGCGTGTGAAATATAACAACCATAAGAGAACAATCAGAGCCTGGAAACCAAAAACGTTGCATAGACGCCTGGTGATAGGTATGGATGTCAGTTTAGCTGAAACTTGTAGGTTATCTTTGTGTGATCTTGTTGGAAGAATTGCAAACAAGACAAGGTCGGCCATTACCCTTGGGGAATGGATGAAGAAGGCATGGGTTCCCATTATTGGGTATTCTCTTGAATTTTCCTTACTTCCCTGCGGTTGGTTTGGTTTGATTTTTAAGAGCCCGGAGGATGCTGAGCCCATTAGAAGAGGTTTTTGGGATATTGAAGGGTGTACTTTGATGTTGAAGCGATGGAGGATAGGGTTTGATCCATATAAGGATTACTTTAGCTACAAACATGTGTGGGTACTTCTACCTGGGCTCTTGCTCAATCTATGGAATAAAACTGCTTTGTCGGCTATAGGTAATCTTTTAGGGAGATTTTTAAAGCTAGATGAAGTGGGTTTATGGTTAGAATATAAGCGCATGGCTTGCATCATTGTAGAACTGGACTTGCACGCAGTATTTATGGACAATATTGAGATTGAGTGGCAGGGCCACGTTGTTATACAAAAGTTAGACTATCAAGACCTACCTTTCTGGTGCCTAAACGGTAGAAGGACGGGACACCTACACAAATATTGTACTCTTAGGGCTGGTGTTTACTCTTTTGACGACCTCTCAGATACATAAACTCCTTTTGAATATTTTTCGGAGGATTCACCATATGCGCAGGGTGATGGGGTGATAGGCTGCTTGGATGATGACCCAACTATGGACAATAACTCATTACTAGGTAAGCTTAAATCCTATTGTCCAATTTGTTTTTCTGAAACTATCATTATGGGAATGAGATTTCCTGGTTTCTTCTTTTACGAATGACCTCCCTTCTGTGGTTACTGGGGACGTTTTACTTTCGGGGGTACAGAATGGCCGGGACATTTTAGAAGGTCAGGACTTCTCGGCCTCTCCCTCTTTAGATGATACACACCCTGATCCCCTTGGTGTTTCTTCTACCCCTTCCTTAGTGACTACTTCTATGACTGATTATTTGACCTTGACACAACCTGTGTCTGTCTTATCTTCGGAACTAGTTTCCACGTCTCAGCAGATGGTCGAAAAGACTTATCCACTTACTACACCCCTAACCTCCTATTGGGGTTTAGAAGAACAAGTAGGTGTATCCCAGGTTTTTAGGGACGTTGACCGTCCATTAGGGGATAATGGTCAGTGTAATACTCTAGGGTGGTCAAGGGAATTGGGACAAGAAATATCCCCGATCAAGATGCACAATGCTAGGAAGATGCAAGTTTCTTTACCTTTGGTCATGGAACAACAAGATGATACTACCTTAGACTTGGGGGCGCTTAGAGGCATGAAAGCCCTGTCCAGGGCTAAGTCATGATCCTCCTCTCCCTGAACATTAGAGGGGTGGGAGGACCCCTTAAATTTCCTTCTTTGAGGAGATTAATGAAACTCAATAATCCGAGTATACTTTTCCTTCAGTAGACTTTAGTTGCAGAAGATAAGGCAAAAATTTTCATAAATTATTTGTGTCTGTCATGGATGAATTGTGTAGTCAGTGCTATTGGGAAGTCGGGAGGACTCCTTGTTGCATGGGACCTGAATGTTTTTTATCTAAATCCTTTTCTTTGTGCTGGTGGACTATTATTGACAGGTACATTCATCCCAGCTAAAAGGAGTTTCACCTTTATTAATGTTTATGGCTCGTGTTCAAAGAGAAGGCAGTTTTGGGAGAAGGTGGATGCTTCTGGGCTATTAGCTCAGCCTAATTTAATCCTGGCAGGGGATCTGAACTTCTCCTTGGGCCCAACGGAAGTATGGGGGACGATGGTTTTGTCGGATTCTTTAGAAGCTTTTTTCAAAAATCTTTTCGCAATGAATCACTTGGTTGACTTTAAACCTCCAGAAGTCATGCCCACCTGGCGAAATGGTCGTAGTGGTGTGGAGTTTATTCAAAAAAGATTGGACAGAGTTTGTGTTTCCAACTCTTTCCTTGTTGAATCTGTCAGATTTTGTTCCTGGGTAGAATTTCCTTATATTTCAGACCACGCGCCAATCTTGTTTCATTTGGATTTTGGATTTAATACAGTTGCTTACCCCTTCAAATTCAATCCGGATTTGATGAAATAAGTATCCTTTGGCCGATTGGTTCGAGAAGTTTGGAATAACCAAGAACTTTCTGCATTGGCAGGGCCACAACATAGATTGATTATGAAATTGAAGTCCCTCAAGTACCGGGTAAAGGAATGGATAAAAAAAAGAAAAGTTGATGAACAACGTTTACTTCTTTCCATAGAAGAGGAAATTGTGGAATTGTCCTCGCACAGTAGAGTACATGATATTTCATTTGATAGGGGTTCTCGTATCAAAGATTTGGAATTGAAAAGGAACAAGTTGTTGTTAGCAGAAGAGGAACGTTGGCGTCAAAAGAGTAGGGCTATGTGGATCAAGAGTGGTGACAAAAATACGACATATTTTCACCACTATGCCAGCTTCAGGCACAAAAAAAAACACCTGTGGGAGGTCACGGATGAAATGAATCGGGTTCACAAAGGGCAGGAGGCTCTAAAGAATGATGCAGTTAGGAATTTTAGCAACGTTTTTAAAGAAACGGAACATATTATCAATGAAGAACAGATAGAAAATATTGGTCTATATCAAAGGTTTGTTACTAAGGAGGAGGTTACTGCTCTTGAGAGCCCATGTACTACAGAGGAAATTAAAGAAGTTCTTAAGGGTTTCACTAAGGATAAGATTCATGGTCCCGATGGTTGGACGGTTGATTTTTTTCTCAACTATTTCAACTTGGTAGCTAATGATTTGTTGGAGGCTGTGGAGGAATCTCGTATGTCGGGAGAAGTAAAGAGATCTTTGAACTCAACCTTCATTGCTTTAATTCCTAAGGTCAATGGTCCACATCCTTCGAGGATTTCCGCCTGATAGCTCTATGCAATTTATGTTATAAAATTATATAAACAAATATTGCAAAAAGGATAAGGCCCATTCTGTCACGTGCATTATCGGAGGAACAATTCGGATTTTTGAAGGGGAGGCAAATTACAGATGCCATTGGGACGGCCCAAGAATGTCTGCATAGTATCCGTGAGAAAAAACTACAAGCATTAATCCTGAAGATAGATTTAAAGAAGGCCTATGACTGTGTTAGCTGGGATTACCTTCGACTAGTTCTTTTGCAATGTGGATTTGGGCTACCGACGATAAGATGAATCATGGGATGTGTTAGTTTTGCAACTTATGCTATCTTAATCAATGGAGAGCCAACAGTGGCAGAGGGCTAAGAAAAGGGTGCCCTTTGTCTCCCCTACTCTTCATTCTTGTTATGGAAGGACTGAGTCTGGCATTAAAATATAGCCAAGCAAAAGGTAACATTACATGTATAAAAGTTTCAACGTTTATTAAAGTCCTCCATCTTCTTTTTGTCGATGATATTCTTATCATGACAAAAGCCTCTTTATCAGAATGGCTGGAGATTAAAATAATTATGAATATCTTATGTGAGGCATCTGGTTTGGTGATTAATGCCCACAAAACATCTTTTCTACATTACGGCATTCAACCTTCTATTATGGATTCCTACAAGCCTGTTTTTCATTATAACTTTCTTTCTTTAGCATCTAGTTTTAAGTATCTTGGTTACTTTTTAAAGATGGACAGGTATAATGTTGATGATTGGAATTAGCTCATAGAGAAATTTGAAAAGCGCATTAGCCATTGGTGTAATCGATGGTTGTCTATTGGAGGTCGCCTTGTGTTAATTAAATCAGTATTGGAAAGTCATCCAGTCTACTGGATTGCTTTATCAAATCTACCAACTTCGATTCTGAATCATTTATGTCAGTTGATGTTTAATTTTCTATGGTCTGGTTCTAGAAATAAAAGAAGAATCCATCTCTGCAACTGGAAACTTTTAGCTCGGCCAAAACTGTATGGAGGATGGGGCTTGAGGAATTTCCATAGTTTTAGTATGGCTATGGCGGCCAATACCTTATGGAGAGTATTAATGAAAGAAGGTATGTGGCATTGTGTTATCATTGATAAGTATCTCAGATTTTGCTCAGTAGTGGGATGGCTCAGGACGATCACGGTTTCTTCGACAAGGGGCTCACATGTATGGAAGTACTTACTAAAATCGATTCATATTCTGTTGCATTGGATTGCATGGTACCCTCGTGCGGGGGATTCAATTCTAGTTAGCAAGGATTACATTCTGGGTATGGGTGATAAAGCTATCTTTTCAAATGAATTAATCCTTGAATTAAATCGAAGAAGAGTGAACTTTCTCTCTCAGGCTAGCTGTGATCAATGTTCGGGTATAAATGGAACTAAGTGGCATACCAGTGAAGATTTGGGGCTTGGTGGACGACTAGCTTCTAAGTGGACGTGTTTTCGGAAGGAACTTATATATAATGAGATTCTTCTCTCCAGACGACCTGATGAACTCAGATGGTTCAGAGGTAATGCTTCTGGCATTATTACTGTAAAAAATATTTATGAGGCGACTGAGAGAAGAAAACAGTCATGTGTGGTAAAGGGGTGGCGAAGGAATCTTTGGTTATGGAAATGTCCATTGAAATTGAAACTTTTTACTTGGCTGCTAGTGGAGAATAAGATTCTCACATGGGAGAACCTCCAGCGCCATGGTTTTAATGGACTGGGCTGGTGCGTGCTTTGTAATCATAATTGAGAATCGACCTTTCACTTGTTCGTGGATTGCTCATTTGTGCACAAAATTTGGACAACTCTCCATACACATCAAAATCTAGTGCGTTCGTGGACTAGATCTTATCTTATAGAATGCTTTAATAACCAGTTTGTTGGAAGGACAAGACAATTTACCTTACCCATTTATGTCTGTTGGTTCATTTGGATGGACCGCAATTTTGCTATTTTCGAAGACAGAAAACCTTCGGCTTTTGGAGTGGTTACCTTGGTGGCTATTGCATTGGATTCTTATGCTACTCAGGTGAAAGTACCAGCTATGAGGCTTAGAGTTTTAAAGAATGAAGTGAAAGGTACAACTGGCTGGTTTGATGGGGTTTTCGAAGCCATAGGACTCAACAATGGGGTTGGAGGTATTATCAAGACAAAGGATAATCGCATCTACAAGTGGACATTAAATTGTGGCCCGAGATCTAACACAAGGGTCGAATTGATGGGAGCCTAGGCCCTTCTAACTCTCGCTACAAGGCTCTTTATAAATGATTTACACGTGAAGTGAGATTAGATGATTGTAATAAATTGGCTGCGAGAAAAATGACGTCTACAGGTGATTTCATTGGAATGCTGGAAGGATAGGTTGGTTGATCTTATTAAAAAATTTCAGCATATCTCTTTTGAGCATGTTTACAGGGATGACAATTCTAAAGCGAACAACCTATCTAAACAAGCTCTTCAAAAGCAACCAATGCAAATCTTCTATTTTCAGAGTGTTGAGGAACATGAGGGTCCTCCACTGTCTATTGAACTTTTTTAGGTCTTGGGCTGCTCTTGTCTTTCCTGCTGAGTGTGGGGTCATGACCCTGAGACATATATTTTTGTAATGATGAATGTTATGGATTTGTATCTTTTTGTAGAGTTTTGGGAGGGCTATTTAGATAGTCAGAGTTCATATTTTGTGGGTTGGGAAGATAATATGAATATTAGATATCTACTAGATATCTTTTATATTTTTTGGATATGGTGGTGATGATTTCTATGTATACAAAATAATTTATATTTTAACTAATATAAAGTGAAATTTTCCATGGAAAAATAAAAAGTCACTATTGAGATGAGATTATCCCAACTACTTGTGTTGACAATAATACCTTCCAATTAGAAATGTTTGGCGTACTTCTCCTCGTCCTGCTCTCGAGGAGTGTCATTAACTTACTTTTGTAGATTCTTTACTTGTTGTCTACCTGTAGATTCTTTCCTTGTTGTATACACGGAGGACGTTGAAGCGTCCACCTCTTTCCCTCATGCTTGAGTTATACGCTATTAATTATGTGTCTCAGGAATCCCAACTACTGCAAATTATGGGATGTAACCTATAATAGCCCATTTGACTTTGTCCTCATCGACAATTATTCCTTTGACTTTGTCCTCATCGACAAAACTATCTCTCCTATCGCTAGTAACCTTCAATCGGTCGATGACAACGGATGACACCCCTGGATTTAAGCACGTCCTTTAAAAATTCTACGTGGCACATGTTTGGGAAGTAATTAGATATTGGCATTGGACTTACTTTACTCTCTTCTCCTTATGTTATGAAATGAATTCAATCTTTGAAAATCCGATCTTTCTTTTTATGCACATATTATATATAATTGATATTAGTCATTGCACTTTGGGTGGTAGGGAATAATAGTAATCGATTTTTTGTTTTCTTATTAACTTATATGAAAATCAATGTATATGTATATTGATTGTCTTAAATAAAGTTTTTTGAAAATTATAAGATTTAGAGTGTACTTTAATTTCAGTTTTCAGTTTCTTTTTTTATTTAGCCTTTTCTAGAGGCAAGGGATGAAGAAAATGGTCTTAAACTTAGGGAACATAGATATTATTTAGAGAATAGCTTGCAAGCTCGATTAATGCTAATTTTCAAGTTAGTATTAGTTCTAAACATTAAATGTTTAGAAACATATGTATAGTCCATTTTTGGATGCATATTCCCAAACATATATTTTATTCACTCGCGATCTTCCACCTACACCACATGCAAACATGTTCGTTGTCATTTTTGAGTCTTTGTTGTCACTTCCAAGTACCCGTTGTCATTTCTGAGTAGTTGTTGTCACTTCCAAGTACCCTCTGTGTGCTCCACCTTATGTTAACTTGTTGGCTTTCCCTATAATAACTCGCATCTAAACATTAATAATAAATCGCCCAGTGTGGGCTTCTTAGACAGAAACTACATGTGCACCGTAGGTGCACATGCTGCTGGTGACACTCCCACAGCCCAGGGAACTACAAATGTTGCTGGTGAATGTTCTTTGAGGTATGAATTCCTTAATTTCATACCCATTCTATTTCACTTTCACGTATGAATTCCTTGATTTCAGACCCATTCTATTTCACTATTGAAATCGGGTTTCTTATTGAGTAGCGACTTGGAATTCGTTGAATCGATCAAATTTTTCCATTTTCTTTACAAAATTTTGTGTTTTTTTTTAATCTCAGAGATGACTAACAAAAACAAACAGATTTCTTACAGGTTGGGTTTCTCCAAGTCCATGCTTCAAGACCTGACCAATTGCCTAATTGACCAGAGAAAACGAAGGACAACTAGCCTTGTCCTTCACTTTGATGTTGTACGTCTCATTTTTTACCCATTGCTACATGAGGTAAATAAAAATCAGCAAACTCAAAAAATCAGAGCACCACAAATCCCATATAAAACATATAGATTTCCAAAAAATTCGTAACGAAAATACTTGGTGCTTTCCATTTGCATTCGCATGGACCAAAACGACAGACCCATTATGGATCACGAGCGAAAAGTTGGGATTAACCTTGGTAAAGGCTCTCATGAATGCCTTGGTAAAGGCTCTCACGACCTGCCCCCACTGCAGAATGAGCTCGCCTCCAGGTCGCGAGAATGAACCCCCCGGAGGCCCGTAGCCAGGCCACGTCAATGAATCCTCGAAAGACCCACTACTCGGTCGCGGGAACGAATCGGAGGGAGTCTCACATTATGGTCTATGAAACCTTAGTCTTGAGTGAGTTTGAGTCACTTTTCTCTTTTCCTTCCACTGGGGTATTTAATAGTTTCTCTATGCCTTTCTTCAGATTATTTTTGTCATATGGGTCTAAACTGTAAGTGAGATTCCCAGGGAGGCTCACGGTTCCTGAGCCCTTATCCCTAGCCAAGGAAAATATATGAGAAGTTCTAGCAAACCTCAACATTCTCTCCTTCATATCTAAAGCAGAAATCCATGGAATTATAACAGAAAACAAGCCAAGATGCAATGAAGGCATTTGAATTATGGTTCCATAACCAGAGGGGTCAAAAATAGGAGACATTGAAGCCATTATTCCTCCCTCAAAGCTCTTTCCCCATGGCCATTCTAATTCAAGAAAATAACCCCAAGCCATCTGAACAGGGTGAAGATGAAGATTTTTGCTTCCTCTTATTATTTCTTCTTTCTTTGGCTTTGTCCACCACCGTACTTATTCCTTGGTCTTTGGCTTTGGCTTACTTTCTTTCCTACCTATTTGGCTTGCTTGTGGTGAAATCATTCTCTATCTCTGGCGACCTCTCTAACTTGGCTAGGAGGTCTTACTTATGCCCATCTAGTCTTACTTGCTAGTGGGCCAGGATATATAGCTTGGTTTTAGACATAACGATTCTAATGAATAAGCTTCAAGTTGCCTACTGGATGAGTACTTTTGTATATGTGTTGCTAATAGACATTCAAATCAGTGTACGAGTTCCATGAATATAATTGACACCTAGATCACTGCATGTATGAGCATGCATTATCATTATTACATAGCCTATAATAATATGTCACGAACATACTTGTTCCTGTCCTATAAACTAAAGTTCTCTTTATGCATTCAATAGGAGATATTTAAAAGAAATATTTTTTATTGTTTCACGTGTATAATTTTATTTTATTGTTTAAGAACAATTGTACTATTCGTTGAGATCGGTGGAGAGATGATGACAAGGGCCTTGGAGATCATTGTAGGTTAGATCAGTGAGCAAATAATATTTTAGGTAGAAGTTATGTTTAAATGAGGAGACTCCCGTCCGATCGATGGAGTGACTCTGGAAATCGTGAAACCAGTTTTTATGCATGGCAGAAGAGCATGACTATTGCTTCTTTCCGAATTCTGGTCAAAATATTACCCGCCCCAGCCCATCAAACATTTACTAATCCTGATCCTAGTTCCGAGAGTAAAGTGTGCATAGTGGAAAGTGCACTGTATCACGTATATTAGATAAGCTTGTCGTATCTATCACAAGTTTCTAGAAGCACTAGTGTAGATTACAGAATCTCCACTGACAACTTTGATTTGGCATGGAGGACCTTAAAGAAGCTAGTAGAGGATATCCGTCTATAGACATAAGTATTTAGGTAGTAGTAGAGGACTCCTTACAACATTGCATTTTTGCATATAGGAGTTATTCCTATACCTTTGGCAATATAGTTTCTTCCTTTAATTACTTGTGATTTTCTAATTTGGATAGCTACAGATGAAACACACATAATCCTTTTATTATTTCTGTTTTTTCTCATTTGAATGGTCATCCGTGTTGGTATGCCTCCTAAGGAATTCCTTCCCAGAGCATCTAAGCATTATAATAACTTTGAAGACTCCACACTACATTGAAGCTAATAACCATTTTATAAGTTTTATTAACCATTTGATAAATCTTGCTCGCAAAGGAATATGATACTCATTGAACATCTAGAAGAAAAATTTAAATAGCAAGCCAATTGTATAATATATGGCTTCCTAGTGTTGTATTAAAGTGTTTGAATGCTTTAAAAAAGTACTTACTGGAAAACAAAAAATGTGCCTTCACAAGAAGCCATGATTACTCACACCTAATGAGTCAAGAAAGTAATTGTCATTATTCCTTTCTCCATGCTCTTAGAACAGGTAGTTCGATGCACCGGGAACAACCTTAGTTCGAAGTTTTATTCTCCTTGACAACCAATGATAGCAAGAAGCCAATGCTGCTCAACACAACCAATCTGCTAGTAACTACTATGTGTTCTTCCTTCTCAAGAAAGCCAAGAAAGAAGCCATGCATTATGCCCAAAGATCTGATTGTGTTCCTGTTGTGAGAGCCTAAAGATCCCACAATAACTTGCAAACGATTCTCATGAACATCAAAGTACGTGCTTTTGGTAGGGACTTGTTGCTCCGCAACTCCACTTGTTATAATATAAGTATAACTACATTAATAATTAAAAGGCAATTTGAAGTTATAATTCATTTAGTATGTCATTTGATTACTTGAGATTAAGGATCCAATCTCTTGAATTAATTTAAAACTCTTAAATTAATTTATAAAGTTTTAAATTAATGATATATTTATATATTATTAACATTGTTGATTTCACGATGTTAATATTGAAATCAATGTTTCTATTCTACTGGTCCTTAAATTAATGATGTTATACATAGTGTGATACTTGATGATTTTAGATATTGAATACCTAATTTTAATCATTAATTTTATTAAATTAAATTAATGACTTTAAATTAAAATATTACGAATAAAAGAAGCGAAATAGATGAATTAGCTTAATCTTAATTTATGACTAAAAACAAAGGAAGCAGGTTAATAATAAAAAATAGTTTTCTTTTATTGAATGTAAGCATAAGAAGTGGTAAATTTTAGACTCATGACTCTTGGGTATTTAAGTACGATCTTGTAGTAGTTTTAAAATTTAGTGCGCAAGCTCCACAACCCTCAAATTGCACTCTTTTATTCTTTTAGCATATACAAATAGACCATTGAATTGGGATGCATTGTTATAATTTACCCCTATGAGTAACTAGTCAATTAATCAAAATATTTGTCGAACTTAATCTTCTTGGTAAGAATAAAAGGGTTGTTACATGATTAACTATTGTGCAAGGTACACCACCTAGTGTAATATAGATATTTAACTAAATGGTTACACTCTGCATCGTATATAGATCTCCTTGAATTGGTATTGAATTGCAAGAAGTTCTTAATAGGTTAGAATTGTTGACGCAAGCATAGTATTACATAATTAATGATAAGGATTATTGATGTGGAGGTAATGTATATATATATTTATGTTTGTTTTTTTTTTTTTTTTTTTTTTTTTTTTTTTTTCTCTCTCCCTCTCTATGTGTCCTTGGTTGATTGTATGATTGTTTGTTGTCAATCAGATTTATTTCCAAATTATGTTTATGTAAATGGTATTTGATGTTTACTTTATATTGTAATTGAAAATTTGGGATTAGTTAGTACTTTCTTACTTACTCATGATGTTTAAAAGGGGACGTTACAAAAATAAGTTCATCCAACTCTGGAACTAACATAACTATTATAACCAAGATTTTAACGATCTTGATTTTGTCACTACAAACATAATAACTTTCTAATAATTCATTTCAACAATTATTTCTATCACCCCCACTTAGCGGATAAATGAATACCCTAAAATTCCTATATTGTCTCTACTTATTACAAATTTATCCTTTCCTAGAAACTGAGTAGATATGTCCACTTTCATTATCATTTTATTATTACAATACATTGGATAAAATTTCTGCAGTTAAGATGTTTTCTCCTCATTAGAGTGATGTTGAGTTTTAATGTTTTTTGATATTGCATGATAAATTATATTGTTTGTCAATTTTATTGAGCTTTTATTATCACATTTGATAGATGTAAGAACTCTTTCCATTGCTCGCATGTATTCCAAAGGAATATTTCCTTAGCCAAGAATTGCTTCTGAGGTATACAATGATTTATGTGAGAAGCCCGGGTTGAGGGACAAGGAAATAGTTGATTAGCTTCTTGTTGCTCAAGAACAATTGTAGATCTCGCAGATGCATATCCATTGGTAGATTTTCCATCATTTAAATCTCTGCCTAATCAGAATCTAAATAACCATCTTCCTTGCAAACCTCAATGCCTAAATAATAATGCATCTGACCAATATTCTTCATTTCAAATTTTTGTGATAACTACCTTTTGATCTCATCAATAAAAATTTTAGCACTTCCTATTATGGTCGTCATCAACATACAATGAAGTAAAATTAACGTTCCCATTTCCGTCTTAATTTGTGCAAAGAGATTTGGATGCAGTAAGAGCCTTTGGAAGAAGGAAGTTAATTTTCACATACCATGACTTGGGATCCTATTTGAGACCATATAGTTCTTTCCTTAATCCACATACAAGATGTTCTTGTCCTCTCTTTATAAAACCTTCTGGTTAAACAAGATGCACTTCTTATTTTATTTCACCATTAAAAAATGTTGACTTAACATTAATAGATATTTCCAATTGTACTTAGTAGCTAATGCATAATGCAATCTTTAATCTAATGGTATTCATTTTAGATATAAGTGAAAATGTGTCCCCATAATCTATTCCTTTTTTTTGTGAATAACCTTTTGCAACCAATGTAGCTTTAAACTTTTCTATGCTACCATCAACATTGAACTTAGATTTGAGCAACCATTTTGAACGTTTAGGAATTGTTTTTTTGGCAATTATGTAAGTTCCCTAGTTTCAATTTTCATTATGGAATCATATTCCTCTTTCATATCATTGATTCCTTGATCCTTTTCTTGCTCAAAATTCAAAGGTTCTTCTACACTCTTATCTTGAGTAATCATAACATAATCTTTATACGACATGTATGCAGATTTTCCTTGTTGATCTTCATAGTGCTTCATTACCTTGTGGAGTTTATCCACTCCTACTTGGTGTACTTTGTATGCTTATAGCTTCACTAATATTTTTATATTCAACATCATCTTTTTGATCTTCAATTTCTTATTTTTTTTCAACAATTCCTTCTTCAAGAAGTTTCAGCCTGTAAGTGATCATCTTCTACTTTTGAACTTGATCTGCGCATACTCATGGAAATATAGCATCTACTTGAAAAAATTATGAATAATGGGATCATACATTTTTTAATCTTTATGATTAGCACAATAAATTATGAAGATATTGTTATCCCCCAATAATTGTTCACAAGCAATACAAAAAGTGGTCGAAGAAAAGATCAACACAAACACAACATACTTCCAACATTTACAGAACCTGCTTCAACAAGATGACAAAACTATATAAAAAGATCCATGAATTTCTTTGCATTTCCACCAAAGTCAGCACACATATACTTGTGTGGATAATAAAAGTGTCAAACACACACTCTATGTGGTTCACGTGATTGTCATTGATTCAACCCATGCGGATGCATAAATGACACATTTATGAATATTGATTTCCTCTCAACCACTTTTTAGGTTGAAGTGAATAAGGACAAGACCCAAGATCAACCCAAATTTTTTCCTTAGGATTACTGAAGGATGGGATGTACCTCTAAAGTCCTCCCATTCACACTTGGAACATGTTATGAAATATTTTGCTATATTCCTATAAATACATGGCCATTGCACACTAAAAAGGAAGGAATTCATTGTACTTTTATGTTTCCCATTTTCTCTTAGACAAGCCATTGATTCTCTTGAGAGCCCATTGAGAAATCATAACATTTGGTAAGCTTCTCACATCTTTAGAAACTTGACCAAGAATTTCTTCACCATTATTTAAGATGGGAGAGTCAAGAAGCTCCTAATTTTAGGGGACTCAAGACCCCTACCAAGGAGGAATAGGGGATCCACATTCCCACTTTTATCCTTTGGTGTTCTCAGTTCAAATATCACTTTCCATTTGGGTAGTTATCTCTTGTGTCAATTTCATGCATCTTTTAGAATTCACAGTGCTTGGTTTGTTTTTCATTTCTTAGTTATTTTTCTTTACATTTATTTACTATATTGTAGAATCACTAATCTACTAGTCACTTTTGTGTGTTCTTGTTGGTCCAACAAGGAAGCTAAGGGTCCTCTTTTTTCTCCTTAGCGACAAATGGAACCCAGTAGTTTGGTGACCATACTGGGAATTCGGATCAAATTCTTCCCTTTTTGGACTTCTAAAATATTCTACCATGTATGTGTATTTGCAGGGGACCAAAGAGCCGACCCTAGCCCATATGAACAACGCAGATTGAAACCAGTTGGGACTCATTTCGATTTACATTACCATTTCTCTACATGTATGCGTGAGTTAGGGAAGAAAGAGACTTTTATATTTAATAGCACATAGTTTTACGAAAACCCACACAAAGCTACGCGATTATGGGTCCCAAACCCGTGGATGCAATGCGACTATGCAATGGTATTGTTTTTCCCAGTAGCTTAGATTTATTTTATACACTTTGTAAAAGCCACAAAAAGAAGGTTTGGATTTATTCTTTTATAGATACTTAGTCACACATAGAAATCTATGGGGATTAAAAAGAACCATAACATCTTTTATTTCCTTGGTTTCCATGTGGATGGCTTAATTTTAGCATTTGAATTTCAAACATTGAAATCTTTGATTTTACAAAACATCACATTAAATTGGGACTAGAAGACTATTTGAACAATCTTGGAGTATTCTCTTTCCTAGCACCTTTGTGTGACCTTGGAAATCAGAAAAAGCAATTTCTTGACTAAACCTTCATATCCTTTTAAAAGAATAAAATCCTTTTTAGGAGAGGCCAATACCTATTTAGTTTTCCTTTTTGAAACATGATCTAAAAGGTTTGTAAGGGCCTGTACCCACATGTGCACAATCTTAGGATAATTTCAAATTATTAGAGAAAACAACCTAGGATGTTTAAAAGTTTGTAAGGGCCCAAACATTCCCACATGTATACAATATAGGAATAGTTTCAAAGATTTATTAAGATTGAGATAACATTCTAGGAATATTAAAATCTCAAAAGTAAGGATCGACATGTCCACCATATAACATTCTAGGAAGATTAAAATCTCAAAAGTAAGGATCGACATGTCCACCATGCTAGTTACCTAGGTATTTTCAATTTTTGCAAGGATTGTTTGTGAAATTTAGTAAGTTAGAGACAAAAAGGATTTGTAAAGGACCAAGCAATGTCGACATGTTAAAATTAAAAACTCTAACTTATTGAAAATATTCACTCACCATCACTTCTTTCACACAACATCACCACATATTCGAAATATTTTTACTAGATACTTGAAATTGTAGTATTCTCTTCTTCCCACACCCATAAGCGATCTGGGAGGATCAAAAGGGATTCATTTATTTAGTGTAAACATTTTGATCACACCACTCTTAAAAAATGAGGTTGGCCCATGAACCCAACCTCAAATCCCACTTTCACATCCTAAAAGAAACCATAAACAACACATTTTTAAACTCCACAGGAGGAACACAAAAGAAAATTTTAGTTTAAGTTACGATTTTGGGGATAGGCATCCAAATAAATCCCCATTATCCTTTACTCATTGAAACTTAGAAATTTGTGAAATAGGGTACCAAAACCCTCCCAATCAAGAATTCCTACATCATAAGGTAGGGAGACACTTGTGAAGGGTCGAAGGTCGAGGTACAGTTGTTCTGTGCGTGCCTCCTTGGGTTACCCAACCATTGGAAATAATCCAACCTCTGACACATTTATGAGACTAAAAATATGAATGTCGTGCTTGATTTAGGTAGTTTATGTTGGAATATTGGTTGTTGTCATTGATGTCAACCCTAGTCATGGGTTTTGGACTGTAAGATTGATGAAGGTATTTGGACATGAAGGAAAATGCACATGCAGATACAACACCCATGGATGGATAGTATACATCAT
>SNQJ01S0158016.1:0-22210 GCA_010110895.2 Picea sitchensis
AGAGACCCTACGAAGAAAAATCTTGGAAAATACCATGTTGTGCATACATCTTATAGGAGAAAGAGAGACCCAAAAAACGTGACTAGAAATGCCTAATATTGAAGAGAGTCCTCGAGCAATGGATGCAAATTAAATGATCAAAGAACCCAGCTGGTCAGAACAACAACCGCTGGAAACCCAGGAAATTGCTGAAGCTTTGGTCACTTAAGAACCATAAATATTTGAAGAAGAGTATGTAACACTTCACCATGCGACCTGCAATAGAAATTACAAAAAAATGTTAAAAGAGAAAGTTAACATGAAAAACAAGAAAGTGTCTGAAAAATGGAAATAATAAATTGATTTCCATGGGGTTGCAACTTCAGAAAATGTACAGTTTCATGAGACAACTAGAGAAGCATTGAAGGAATCCATATGTAAAAGAAAAAAGAAAAAATAAAGGAAACATAGACCATTATTTGATTATGATTCTGAAACCATTTTTTTTAGCCGTTAATCACAATTCAACCAATGCTTACCCTAGAAGGCATCCTAGAAAGCAACAATAAGTTGAAAGGTTCATCTAGTTTGTTGTTGGCAGTGAGAACGTATGTTGGAGATGGAATTCAAAAAAGAATAGATATAATCCAAGAAATATGGGAGCTAGCACAGAGCTCTACTAGATTTTCTACAAGGATTATGCATTTCAAAGAATATCTCCAAAAGGATCTAGAAAATGATGAATGTTTTTACAAGGAGGCTGTGGGACATTTTCGACCAAAGTTTCAAGTTTAAGTAATACCCACAAAAGATAACAAAACCTTCCATCTAGTATCTAAATGAAGCAAATCAATGCATGTTGGTGGAAAATAATTAAAAGTTAAAGGCAAATGTTGAATGAGTTGAATGATGTGAAAATAAAAAGAGGTGACCATTTTCTAAAGCTCGTGGATCTTACAAAAGAACCAGACAACCCAAATTTATTAATGAGCACAACACTTTTATCCAAAGAGCAATTACTAGAACATCTTGAAGCATTAAAAGTTGCATGGGAAAGTGAGTTCACCGAATCAATAGAATTCTCTGAAGACAAAGTTGAAAGGTGGCTGGTCCGATACATTAAAAAGAATGAAAATATTGAGGACACGTTGCACCAACTAATTATCGACTTAAGAGAAATGGAGAATGAATTGTTTGAGATAAAAACCAAGCATGAAATAATGGTTGCTCCGATGAGAGAGTGCATTGAAGAATGGTTTAGAAAATATTTGGTTAAGATCACCGAGACATATCAACATGAAGTGGTTACAATAGTTATGCCATCTCCAACACAACAACAACCACCCATAAAAGACATTCCAACAAGTAAGTAAAGGGTTAGAAAATTTCCATCACAGTAAGTCAAATAGTAACCTTATTCTTGCCCTTGCCATCTTTTCTTCTGCAGTCATTTGACATTTCACCTTTTTGGTTCTTAGTAACCTATGAAACCCAAGGCTGACCCTTGACTGTTTCTCTTTTTTCGTCCAAGTCTCTCTTTCATTTCATGGTCTGCGAGAGCCCCATCCTATTCCTCTTTGAAGGACAAACACAATCTTTCATTCGTTATCCAAGACAATACTCTTTATTTTTTTAAAGACATCTATTATTATTTTTTTGAGGTTCCGAGAGAACTAATTTGGGACATAACATTATTAATATCTCAAGACTTTGAACTTAAGCAAGATATTTTAGATGTGTGTCTATCATAATCTTATTTGTGTTTAATGAAATCATCATTTAAAGTTCTCTGCCATATGTGGTCCATACTTTCTTTTCCCTTTTGTTGAATATTGTGTTTTACTTTGATGAATGTTGTGATGGTAATGTCCTATTTTACTGCATACTCTTTTGGATTATAATCTTGTAACATATTGTAAATATTTACTTTCTACAAGATACCAAGTGTTTTCTTAGGTATTCTTTGCATGTGAATATTTATTTCAAGAATAAGCCTGGTCCTTTCTCAAACATTTTATTTTTTCTTGTATGTTATTTGAAATAGAGGAGTTCTCAAACATTTTATTTTTTCTTGGATTTATCCTCATGAGGTTGACTCAAAGACCGTAAAACATTCTTTCCTATCAACAACCCCCCCCCTCAATCCAAATGGAGGGTGATTCAACCACCAACTACAATAGTTATAGACAAGAATCTAACAAGACTCAGTTAGATTCAAACCTCAGTGGAACTAGAACAAGACACCTCACGGTAAAATACACCTTGAAATAGTTTGTTAAGCTATTAAGATAAATCATTCGACTAAAAAATGAAGGATATGGGGATGGGATTTGATCCATTTATGTGTGCATAGGTCATGAGATCATTTAATATAATACCTCTTGGTGCAACCACACTTTTGACCATGACATCAATGTGATCCCATGGCTTGAGGAAAAACCCTTACGTGCTTTAGACCTTGATAAAAACCTTATGAGAATTAAACCTTATCCATTGTTGAAAAAATCATCTCTTATCACCAATGGATGTAACCCCTTTGGGCTATATTTTTTTTCCAAGAAAAACCTCATGGGGAAACTCCTAATCATGTCCCTACATTTTGTTGATGGTACCCAATGCAAACTCAACAATGTTGATTATGACACTTGACCTTGTAGGGATATTGAGTGAGGCATAAATAGAGACAATTATCATGGGGGATTGACCCCAATACCCCCTATGTAACATACCCATCCACCCAGGATGGGTCATGCTACTACTTAACACGTTCTGTTAATGTTCTAATACCAATTTGTAACATACCCATTAACATGGACTCAACAACATGCTCTGGTAACATTCCCAGCCCTAAGATGGAACACGACTTGTGGCATTACAAAATATAATACCATTAAATTAAATAATAAGTCCTGCATATGAACAAAGTTAAGCGGAAAATAGTAACAACATGCAGGCAACATTAACAATTCATATACAAAATTTTAACAACAGAGATTCCATGACATAACTCATAATTGCACACGTACAATAATGGAAATAAGCACATGAATGAAACTTATCTTATAATATAGTCACCAACTACATGCAGACCTTCCACATTCCTCCCATCCTTAGACCATGCTGCTCATAACTCTCAGTAGCGGGTCACCCCCAAGTTGGCGCTAAACTCTACTAGGGCAAAGCGAATACTAAGCTAGTCCGAGGTCTGATAAGCAACATAATTGTTCTATCCAAGGTGCCAACTGCTGCAACTAGCCTATGGTCTCTCATTCCCTACATGCCTATCCCACCCTAGAAGGTGTTCCCCTTCTCTGCTTAACAATCCCTCGAATTCCCCACTTCCCTTCTGGGGCTTCAACAACATGCCATACATGAAGTCTTAGAGCCTCGTAGCTCTTGCATAGTGCACCAGGGAACAATTCCGAGTAGTTTCCCTCCTAGAGAAACTACTCATGGGCCTGGAAACTCGCTTCTTCGACATAAAAAATCTCTCACTCGCTTCTTCGACCATGGGCATGACAACCTACCTCTTCTTCCTTTCAACTCTCGAGCTAACTAGTCCTGGTACATGTTCCCGTTGCAGTGCAATACCCTAAGGTATGATTCACATCCGCCTCCCTGAAGGAATGAAGATTCATCCCCCTTTCGTACCATATCCACAAATAACTATGCATGTGTTTTTTAGGACACTTGGCACTCCAAGGGACTCCCTTGTCCCTACTTTCGAGACTTAGGATATATAATAATATCCATTACTTTAGCTTTACAGAATAATATTATAATATTCCAATGGGATTAAACCCCTTAGCTTAGCCCCTTCCTAGAATCTTAGCCTCCCCTTTTCCTTTTTAGTGGAGTTTACCCCCCCATACTCATTTGTGGATCAGTCTGCATGCAACAATGTGTTTTCATTAATAATATGAGTGTTTACATATTACAAAAATAGGCTCATTGACCTTTATCATCCAGGCTCCCTAACTTAATAATCACATAAGACTTCTAGCCTATAACAACCTGACTCACCAGTCTATAAAACATTGACATTCTCAATACAAAGGTACTGATCTTTTTACATACAGGCTCACCATCCTTAAAAACACAAAGATCGCACCGTAAACCAGTGTGTGCAGAACTTCTGGGATGCACAAACGCTTGTTTCCATGTGCCACTTTCGCACACTTACATAGGTGCACATTACAACACGACATAAATACAAAAAAGGGTCTTTGACCTCCAAAACCTGCACACTAAGTTGATGTGCGTGGAGTCCTGGGATGCATGCCAACCCGGAAATCCCTTTTCTTTTAGTGTGTTTTCCTGACACACTTACACCGGTGCGCGCTGCATATATGAAGTTGTTCCACTTTCAGTGCGCCATTCCTATGTACTAAATACATTACACTGCACGCTAAATTCATTTTAAATTGCGCACACTCTTTTGGTGTGAGATTCACGTGCACTAACTTAATGCACATAGTACCAAACCAAAGGTCATGTTCCCTCAACTCACTAGCTTATAAGTAAATTATAGTTACATTTCAATATACACTTGGGGTTAAGCCTAAGGGTATTACATTCCCCTCCCCCTTATTTATGCACTGTCCTTAGTGCATTATATACCATGTACAATTTCAAAATTCTTGAAAAATATCCATGCCTTTGCTAACAAAGCTTGTTATCCACTTGGTGCTCTACTTTCAAGCACCATTCATGTATTCATACCACAACTAGAAGCCATTTTCTCTATTCCATAGAGTTGCTTCAGGAAAGAATTCATCTCATTGTTCCATTTGACATACCCTCATGATTATAGCTACCATGCCATAAGCATCCTTGAGTTGCCTTTTCCTTGTTTCACTCACCCTTCTAGGGTCATGTATCCCTTCACTGCTACATAGTCCCTCAACGATCCATCTTTCTAAGGCTTTCACACATAAGGAGAGCGCTAACTCATTACCAGAACCCCACCAAGGTTCTACATTTATAGGGCTCCTGTGTCTTCAACAATAGTTGTTCTTCCCAAGCATTCCAACTTTAATAATTATTATCTCATCTATATCACACACAGACAATCACTATGAGAGAATATTATAAAATCTTCATTTAGAAATACAAATTCATTTCATAAGGAAATTCAACTTTTTTCCAAGTATGAGATTCCCTCTCATAATCTTCTTGGCTGTTGTAACAACATGATTTAGTATTTCTTATGGACTTCAACAATGCCACATTTGAGACCACCTTTCCCGTAATCTTTTTATCTTACATTCAACCAAACAGATGATTAGTATTTCATGTATCATAAAATTCTATTGTAATACTTGTAAAGGCTCACAAGTGATTTCAAATTTGTTTACACTTAACGATTCAATCACAACCATCAAAATAATTATTTAATAGAATGCAATTATCCTTTTTTGTAGGTGCATGTTCAACAATTATGCTTTCCTTTTCTAGCCATTATTATTCTATTTCCTGGACATAAATTTCCTGTAGTCACTGCTCATGTGACTACTTGACTTGCAACTTCCTTTTGTAATCTCTAATAGCTCCTGAAATGTTCTCAACTCTTTGAGTTAGTTATAATTGTAACATTTCGGCTATTAGCCTAATTCATCTACGTTAAATATCATGGATGCATGCAATCACAAAAATGCATTCAACAATGCACTCAAGTATAACAATTCTATCATGCACAATGCAACTTTATCACTTACTATGCATGAGTGCAGCTCTGAATGCATATCTATTCAATACATCTTTTTCAATGATTTTTATAATGCTCTATATCTAAGTCATGTATCTCACCATTGATAAATTGGAAGTCTGGCCAATGCCTTGACACATTCTCCATACACTTCCTATTTCCTGCCCCACTATTTGGATGCCTTATTTTTCAAGCCAAACACTACACCGGGAATATAATTTCGTGGTTTCATTAGTGTTAGCAAAAAGGTTGCAGTCCAAATCTTATTTATATGTAGGAAGTTCATTGGATATTTGTGTGGTACATAGCCTTTCCATAACCAACCATGTCATGGTCTCATACATGGCTATTTTTTCTGGCATCCATTCCTATAACATGTTCATACCCTTTAGTGCTTTGGTTATTATCTCATAAGCAATTAACATGACATGCTACTATGTCATTATATGCATTCAAAAGCTAAGAAGATTTGATATTTATTATAGGTCTCTAGCCTTTACCACACTTAGTGGTCTCTTATTCCCATTAATGCATTCAATAATACGATAATGTGATAAAATAAACTCTGCCTGAGGAAATTCTTACCAAAATTTCCTTTAGCAAAACTCAAACCTACATAGCTATCATTAAATCAATTTAATGCTACTTGGATAGCTGATAACAATACAAGCTCCCTTGCCTCTTTTATCAATCTTATAATCAACGCTTCAACTTTCTATTGCTTCTTTTCATATGCAACAACATTATTAGCAACACTTGCAATCATGCAAGGATTCTCTCTTTCCATTTTCCTATGCTAAGTATGGATGCCTAACAAGCCATAACATAATTGTTGTTGTAACAATTTCTTCAACCTTTTTCTTCATGTACAAATTTCTCTATTGTTCCTAGATGTCCCTCAAGTCTTACTGGATTCCTACATCCCTTTTGTGCTCTCACTGTAATCACTGTATATGATTATTTCTTCTCTGAGCTGCTTTCTAGCCAATCCACTCTTGGCTAACTTTGCTTATCCAACCACATACTATGCTGATATTAATTTCAGCATTCAACTAGTTCTTGAATTCATCTGATTGAACACATACATGATCAAATTACATTTCCAGTCCTTCTCTCGTATTGAATTTAGATCCTCAACCTCCATTTTACTTTTCTGATCAAAATGGTTCCTCCTTTCCTTGACTTAACACTTCAACACTTGTGGTTTCTTGAACCAATATTTTCTCCTTCCTTGGCCCTTTGGTTTTAACTCGACTTGCATAGTTAATTTTCAACATGTTGCAATGATACACAATGCCTTCTTTTCCAGCCACATAGAATTAACTGGCAAGAGTTAGCATTGCTCTTACTTGCCATCATAAATTCCAGTGATACTTTCCCCCCTCCTCTGTTCCACTTGATATAGATTCTCCTTAGATTTTATTTCCTTTTGCATTCTATACCAAGAATACAATCATTTTATTCTTCATGGTTCCTTATTGTTTTCCCTTCAAAAACCTTGTTTCCATTATTCTACGATGTTCAAGGACATGAATCCATCCTAAAATATTTCTTCCCTATGTAGAAAAACCCTTCCTTAGAACTTGATTTCATTTTCTGGATCCAATCTGTACATAATACAATGTTTATGCACATGTTGGCACTTATTTAGTATGCACACACCCACGTTACTTTTCTCTGAACTTTTTCATACAACCGTGCTTCCACCACGCTACTATGATAACCATCATGGGGGTGCTATCCCAAAACTGTAGGACTGATCCTTAGAAATGTTTCCTTTATCCCCACGTACACCTTTTGTCTTTCTTTATCATGACAGATAATTCTTTTGAGAACAACCCTTTTCACGATGTATTACCTTATCTGTATATTGATACCCCTTATGGTTAATGGATCTTCACTACTTTAACCAGTAAATATTTCCCTCTTGTTCCTTGATTCCACTCTAATTAGAATTAATGGATTTCTTGTAGTAATTTCCTTCACCCATAATTTTTCTCTTCTTGTATTCTCAAGACTTCATGGCTGCATCTAGACTCTTACCTTATCATTCTTTAGTATTGTCTTTCAATCATCTTGTGAACGATTCTTGTCGTAGCGCTCTTTCCTTGAGTACCTCTGCCAAAATTTCAATGCTCTCCTGGTTATGAAAACCATCTCTCCACACTTCCATGGTCTCATCTTCATGCATATCCATTACTCTGAGTATAGACATTTTCAGCTAGTAGCTTCTCAAGCAATCATTCCACATTTTGAAGAACCGACCCTACCTTCTTACTCATACCTGAAGATACCACTTTTCTATCATGTGCCAATATCTACTGCGCATAACTTTGATACTTAGTTTCTTTTTCCTTTGCAGACTCACAGACTTATAAACTTGTAACCTTTCCTTCATAAGTTCGTCTGAAAAGTCTCAACACTTAACTATTTTATCACTTCTTCAGACTCACGAACTTATAAACTTGTAACCTTTCCTTCATAAGTTCGTCCGAAAAGTCTCAACACTTAACCATTTTCTCACTTCTTCGGACTCACGGACTTGCAAATTCACAGACCCATAATAAGTCACAACACTAAGTCCAAAAAGTGTCAACACTTAGTCATTTTTCCACTTCTTAGGACTCGTGGACTCACAGACTCACAGACTCATAATAAGTCCCAACACTAAGTCCGAAAAGTCTCAACACTTAGTCATTTTTCCACTTCTTCGGGCTCGCAGAATTATAAACTTGTAACGTTTCCTTCATACATTCATTTGAAAAGCCTCAAAACTTAACCATTTTCTCACTTGTTTGAACTCGCCAACTCGTGGATTCACTAACCCATGGTCTTGTAACTTTTCTTTCATAAGTCTGTCTGAATAGTTCTCATACTTAACCATTTTTCCACTTTCGGACTTGCGAACTCACAGACTCATGGACTTGTGGAAGCATATTTCTCCCCTTTCATAAGTCCGTCCAAATAGTTCCCCATACTTAGCCGTTTTTCCACTTTCAGACTTGCAAAATCACAGACTCGTGGACTCATGGAAGCATAGTTCTCCCATTTCATAAGTCCGTCCGAAGAGTTCCCCATACTTAGTCATTTTTCCACTTTTGGACTCAAGGACTCATGGACTCGTGGAAGCATAGTTCTCCCCTTTCATAAGTTCGTCTGAAGAGTTCCCCATACTTAGCCATTTTTTCACTTTCGGACTTGCGAACTCACAGATTCATGGACTCGTGGAAGCATAGTTCTCCCATTTCATAAGTCCGTCTGAAGAGTTCCCCATTCTTAGTCATTTTTCCACTTTCAGAATGATGGACTTGCGGACTCATAGACTCATGGACTCGTGGAAGCATAGTTATCCCCTTTCATAAGTCCATCTGAAGAGTTCCCCATACTTAGTCATTTTTCCACTTTTGGACTTGTGGACTCATGGAATCATAATAAGTCCAACACTTGTATTATTTTCATCTAGTTTCACATGGTCGCTCTGTAACCATTAATTTTGTTTTTCAATTTCACTCCACTAAACACAAATTCAACCTCTATAGCCACCAATTACTTGGGTGCACAGTCGGTCAACGCTTCCGGCGTTAAAGTTTCTTTAATTCCTTTGTGAGTTGGGAAATTTATTTTACCAATTTCACTCAGTCACACATAGCCTTAAGTTGACTTCAAATTCGACCAATTACAGGTCTAAATTCGCCCAGACAAATATTAAAGTCCATAAAAACTCATCCTTGGACCAAATTTCTCAAATTCCTTAGGAATTTAACAATAGAAATTGGTGCTTCGACCCAATTTCACCCGGATGCTCTTGATTTCCCATGGAAACACTGTAAACACTTGTCAAACAATTTGCAAACAATCTCTTCCTAACATTCTGTCAAACAATTCAATTACAAACTCTGTAATTTCACTTCTGCGCTTTGCTAAATGGCCCATGCAGGCTCAGTGTTGAAAGTTGGGCTCTGATACCATATTGTAACATACCCAACCACCCAGGTTGGTCCATGCTACTACTTAACATGTTCTGTTAATTCTCCGATACCAATTTGTAGCATACCCATTAACATGGACTCAACAACATGCTATGGTAATGTTCTCAACCCTAAGCTGAAACACGCCCCACGACATTACAGAATCTAATACCACTAAATTAAATAATAAGTCCTTCATATGAACATAGTTAAGTGGAAAATAGTAACAACATGCATGCAACATTAACAATTCATATACATAATTTTAACAACATAGATTCCATGACAGAACTCATAATGCACACGCACGGTAATGGAAATAAGCACATGAATGACACTTATCTTAGAATATAGTCACCAACTTCATGTAGACCTTCCACGTTCCTCCCAGCCTTAGACCGCGCTGCTCATAACTCTCAGCAGCGGGTAACCCCTGAGATGGGGCTAAACTCTACCAGGGAAAAGGGAATACTAAGCTAGTCTGAGGTTTGATAAGCAACATAATTTTTCTATCCAAGGTGCCAACTGCTACAACTAGCCTACGGTCTCTCATTCCCCACGTGTCTGTCCCACCCCAGGCAGTGTGCCCCTTATCTGCACAACAGTCCCTCGACTTCCCCATTTCCCTTCTGGGGCTTCAACAACAGGCCGGATAGGAAGTCTGAGAGCCCCATAGCTATTCCCCAATGCACAAGGGAATAATTCTGAGTAGTTTCACACCGAGAGAAACTACTCACGAGCCTGACAACTCGCTTCTTCAACATAGAAAATCTCTCACCTGGAGAGAAATGCCCACAGGCCTGACAACCCGCCTCTTCGACCACGGACCGACAACCTGCCTCTTCTTCCTTCAACTATCGAGCTAACCAGTCCTGGCATAGGTTCCCATTGTAGTGGAGTACCGTAAAGTATGATTCATAGCTACCTCCCTGAAGGAATGAAGATTCATCCCCCTTTCATACTATATACACAAATATAATTATGCATGCATCTTTTAGGACACTTGGCACTCCAAGTGACTCCCTTGTCCCTACTTTTGAGACTTAGGATATATAATAATATCCATTACTTTATCTTTACGAAATAATATTATAATATTCCAATGGGATTAAGCCCCCTAGCTTAGCCCCTTCCTATACTCTTAGCCCCCCCTTTTCCTTTTTAGTGGAGTTTATCCCCCCATACTCATATGTGGATTGGTTTGCATGCAACACTATGTTTTCATTAACAACATGGGTGTTTACAAATTACAAAAATAGGCTCACTAGCCTTTAGCATCCAGGCTCCCCGACCTAATAATCACATAAGCCTTCTGTCCTATAACAACCTGGCTCACCAACCTATAAAACATTGAAATTCTCAATACATAGGCACTGGTCCTTTTGCATCCAAGCTCACCAGCCTTAAAAACACAAAGATCGCGTCGTAAATCGATGTGCGTGAAACTTTTGGGATGTGCACACTCTTATTTCCATGCGCCACTCTTGCACACTTACATAGGTGCACATTACAACATGACATAAATACAAAAGGGGTCTCTGACCTCCATAACCTGTGCACTAAGCTGATGTGCGCAAAGTCCTGGAATAGGCGCCAACCTAGAAATCCCTTTTCTTTTAGTGCATCGTCCTGACACACTTACACCAGTGCACGTTGCATATATGAAGTTGTTCCACTTTCAGTGCGCCATTCCTTTGTACTTACACAGGTGCGTGCTAAATACATTACACTATGCACTAAATACATTTTAAACTATGCACACTCTTTTGGTGTGAGATTCACGCACACTAAATTAATGCGCATAGTACCAAACCAAAGGTCCTGTTACCTCAACTCACCAACTTATAAGTAAATTACAGTTACATTTCTATATACACTTGGGGTTCATCCTAGGGGTATTACACCCTACATGAAGCTCAAAGCACTTAACCCTTGAAGCTATCATTTTAGAAATATCCATTCCCACCCTTGAGCACTTAAGCGAGAGTGAGATTGTTGGTACAAGCCAAACTTCAATTGGTGCATGAGGGGCAAACATGTCACAAGTGGGACTTTACATCGACGAGGAGGATAACAAATTCTCCTCTTAACCATCCAAGATAGACGTAGTTGACCTTAAATGTTCAAAAACATCTCATCCCATCTTTGAGAGAGTATGTATGCATGCATGTATGTATATATAGCCCAAAGGGATAGTGGGTCGATTGAGGTTGGTAAGGTACCAACAATATCACTCTCTTGAGGATGGGAAGAAATACTTTCAAACATTTAATGTGAATTGGGTCTATGTTGGATGTTTAAGAGGAGAACTCATTAGCTTCCCCATTGGGGTAAAGTCCCACTTGGTGACATGTTTTCCCCTCACCCACCAATTGAAGTGGGAAAGGTACCGACACTATCACTCTCTCTTAAGTGTTGGAGGGTGGGATGATATGTTTCTAAAGGGATATCTCGAGTTCTTAAGTGCTTTGAGCTTCATGTGTGTGTGGGTTTGGACATACATATCTATATGTGTTATATTTTTCCTCTGTGGAGGGTGGCATTAATTGTGAAGAACAATAGTGTTTGTTAACCCCATAGGACTAGGTGGAAATGGATCCCATGACCTCCCCCTAGGAATTACACCTTGGAGAAGAGGGTTGAACCAACCAAGCTATCCCTTGGGGTAAGACAATTTGGGCATTGCAGTCCACCTGGGAAATGCAATGCATCCCACTTTCTAGCGGATGATAAGCAAGAATGAGAGTGTCGGTACCTTTCCAGTCCAACAATAATATCAACAAACAAAAAATTTCTCACATGTACATATCATACCCACTCCGGAATTGAACATGTGACCTCTGAGGAGAAAACCCATGTTCTCAACTGTCAAGCCCACTTATGTTGTGCATGTGTGTGTGCACATAAATACATATGTATACATGTGCACACAAGCACATATATGTATATATATGTAAGTATGTAGTCTATTGGGTGTAACACAAGTGGTTGTGATGAAAAGAAGTTACCCTCCCCACTTGGGTTCAAATCTCCACTTAGTGACATGTTTTCTCTTAATGATCCAATTGTTGATGAGATATATATAATCTAATCATGATTTGTTGACCTAGCCTTGTGCCCTAAAGAATCTAGAGTTTACCCTAGGTACCGTCCTTGGAATGAGAGGAAGTGCTTGAGACCGAGTAGCTTCCCCTGAGATACGTTACCTGGAAATTTGTTTTTGTATGTATATGTCTATGTATGTATGTGCACACACAAACACGCATTCAAGGTGAAAAAGTCAATAACTTTATATGGAATACACATGATTATTTTGAAGGTCAATTTTGTAATATGCGACCTTATATTTCATTGGTCAAGAGGTGTTTAATTAGGTGATTTATGTCTATCTATTTGTTTTTGTCCATTAATGAACATTATCCATCCTTGATCTTATTCAAAAGAATACTCACTTTATGTAACTATAGGTTTTGTTTTTTCCTAATTTTGTGATATATGGCTATTGAACAATAATAGCATCGAGATGTTCAATGCCATTTCCAAGTATATTTAGTGACATTTGTGCCACATCTATCTCTAGAAGTTGAAAAGTATATTTATCCATTTGAGTGCACATCTATTGAAACCAAACAAATCTATTTGTTAACTATCCGAACAATCTATATATTACAACAAGATATTCAACGAATCTATCATTGATTGGGTGGGATTCCTCCATATCAACATTTCAAGAGTTGTTTGACTCCTCCAAATTAGGGTTTCGAGATTTTTTGGGCTTCTCACGTCATGCAATACTTCCATTTCCTAAATCTATTAAGCATGTGTTTCTGCAAGGGAAATTCCATTGAGATAAGACCTATTTTTCTTTGAGAAATTCATTGAAGCGCCAACATATCTATCAATGAGACATATAATCCAATTTTAATCACGATCTCATGGAACACTTAAGTAGGTCACAATCTCTATTTTGGTTTTTAGTGGGCAAGTCAAAATCACCCAATTTATATACACCACATAAACCTCAACACAAAATGACTACATATAATTAATATCACAACCTATATTTATATACTTTTTAATAATTTAAGAGAATACAAATTAACTAATCAATCTCATAAGCATTCATCACATAGTACATATAATTTTTTAAGGACAACCCTCATGGGGAAAAAAATCCATTTATTATAAATCTTACTGCAATGTCAACTGATGAATATTTAACATTTGCAATCTTGCACAATCTTTGGGAGTTTACATCCACAAGGCCACATTTACAATACTTTATATTCCTAATAAGAAATTCAAGATCTATCTTTTCCTTAAGGAACTACCTTCTTCTCTACTCTACAACAAACTTCAAGTCAATTGTGATCCTTCAATTTACTTTCCCAATTATATTTTCCAATCTTCAACCTTCTACCCTTCTGTTTATCCCACAATCCACCTTCTTATGGGCCATTTGCAAGAGTGGGTTATGTCAATTAATATTCTCTTGCATCCCCTCAATTATCAAATGGTTCATATCCCTTTTAGTAATTGATGCCATCCGTCCAATCGACATGTATTGGTCATTGAATGCCACATAGGCATCCCATCCTCACTAACACATGCCTAATTGACACAATATTGCTAAGAAGGATTCCTATTGATCCTTCAATCCACATTGTTCATCAATTCTAGGCAATTTCTCATCCGAGTGATCAACATATAGGCACTAGTTGACTTGCGCCTAATCCATACACGAGTCAACTTCATTATTAATACTCTTTTAGTTGATTCTTTTCCATTAGTCAAATTATTTGTTTATATCAACTTCTTAGACAATCCTACCTTTGGTATGAATTCTTCTTGTACTTGATCCAATTTGTAATGTACCCATGGAGGATAATTAATTTAATATTAGAGATATAGGGAGGTACCTAATGGGAATAATTAATGTAACGTGGCTATAATAATGGAACAAGGTCCACTTGGTAGTTGGAGGTAATAAATAGGCCCACTAGGTAGTTGTAGGTAATAAATATAATAACATAATAATAAGGGTTAGTTGGCATAGAAAGTATCTCTGACTTGGAATCGATAACTTGCCCTATGTTAATCATTCATCTCCTTGTCCCTTTGCTATGCTGTCTTCAATTTCTCTTCCACTTGCCCATGTATCTAGTGGATTCTTTCAATGAATCTGATGGATTTTTCTTGGTCATCATCACACTCCATCAACTTCTCTCTAGTAGTTTAAGAAAACATAATGTTAAAGGGTGCCCAACGAAAAAAAAAACAAAATCATGTTTCAAATGGTGACTTATTGCAAGAACTATTAACTACTCGATCATAACAATGTTGTATAGAGGGTAAGATCTCATCCCAAGTCTTAGGATGCCTTTTATTAAACCCCCTAAACACATGAACTATGGTCTTTTTAACCACTTCCATCCGTCCATTGATCTATGGAGGAAGGGATGTACTTGTCTTCAACTTAGTATGCATTATGCTCCTTAAGACTCTCCAAAATTGATATAGAATTGTACTATATTTCTTTGAAATTATGGAATTATGATATCCAAAGTGTACACACATTCTTTGTGAAAACAACTTATCTTCTTTTGTAGTCACACATTTCTTACAAGGAATTAATTGCACCATCTTATTGAATTTGTTGACTACTACAAATAGGTAATCATGCTCCTATCTGATATTCGATAATCCTCTAAGGAAATCCATAAAAATTCCCTCTAAAGGTTGAGTTGACACATGCAAAGGAGCATATAACCCCAATTTCCTATTATCAAGCTTTGACATACAAAAAAACACACATGCCCAAATAAGTTTAGCAACATTAGTCAATATGACATTTGGACAATACACATACATTTTTAATTTTAACATCTTTCTAGTTTAAAAAATTTCCAACAACTTTGGAACTATGACATTTTCTTAATATGAAAATTCTACATTTTCCAATTGGTATACATGATTTACTATGTTTGTATAACAATCCATCATTCCATGTTAGTTAGGACTCTTCATCCCCTAATGTAAGTCTAATATAATTAGATAAAATCCCTTGTGCTCTTCATATTTATTCTAGATATATTCAATTCGAAAAGGTTGTAGTTGCATATCGGTCATGGAAATTGTTACTGACCTCGATGGTCTAGATAAGAAATCAATAATCTTATTTGCAACCATTTATTATACTTGATGACAAGGTTAAATTGTTTCAAATAAGACATCCACTTGGTAACATTATCTCCTTCCTTAGGATGTAAGCTCTCCAATGCTTCATTGCTTGATGTAAACCTAAAATATCCTTGCCATATGCAGTACACCATACCACCACTTCATTGAAGGTTTTTGCATGGTAAGAAATCAATATTTTCTCTTGCATGAGTATTGTCCTCATAGCATAACCAAATGCATTAGACTCAGTTTTAAATGGCTTTTTTGAATTTGGAAGTCCTAACATAGGTTCTTCACAAATCTTCTTCTTCAAGATATCAAAGGTTTTCTCTTGTTCTTTCATCCAAAGAAACTTATTTTATCCTCTTGTCAAGGAATTTAAAGGTGCAATGATCTTTGATAAATGTGAAATAAACTTTCATCGATGCCAACAAGCATCACTAAAACTTCTCACTTCTATGAGATTCATAGGCCCAAGTCTCTTTTGGATGGTCTACCCTTTGGTTGGGTCAATTCTCAATCGATCTCTACCAATCATGAATCCTAGATAAATAAGTACATGTTCATATAAATCAAAATTCTTCGTATTCATCTGCAACTTCTCTTTGAGAGTTTCCAATACCTTCCTCAAATGGTTTATGTTCACCTCTCATGTATTGTTGTAGACTAATATATCATCCAAGTATGTAAATATGGCTAGTGCATTAGTAAGCCCACGTGGAATTACAAACCATTCAAATAACCCTTAATTTCTTTTAAAATTAATCTTCCAAGTATCTTCCTACTTAATCATCATCTAATGGTATCTTGACTTAAGGTTTGGCTTGGAAAAATACTTTTCCCCTTAAAATTGGTCTAGTGAGTTGTCAAAACTTGACAATGGATACTAGTTTTTAATGGTGATGCTATTGAGTGCTCTAAAATTGACACACATATGGCAAGTCCCATATTTTTTTTTTCAAACGAACACATCGGATATCCACAAGGGGACACACTAGGATTGCTAACACCTTTATCTAACAATTCATGTATATGCATATTTATGTCATCACTCTCCATAAGGAAAGTTTAATACATACCAAGGTTTTGCAATGATGACTATGGTAGCAATTGAATCTCATGCTCAATTCAACTTATAGGTGGCAACCCCTTTGATTTCATAAAAATGACCTCATACTTGTATAGAAGATGACTCAAGTCTTTGTTTTGATCTAGTGTGATATCAAGTTTGTCATTAATTTCCTCTGAAGTCTTATCCTCGATGGGTCTTACAATAACCAATACAAATTTCTTAATGTTTATAGACAACCTCTTAGCTTAATTAACATAGATTATGGATATTGTTTTCTTGCCCATGTAGCCATTGATTAGGTAGGATTGTCATTCCTTTATAAACCTCCACTTGTTTTCTCTTCTAGGGAAAGTAACATCTTTATCCCACATATAATGGCAATGAATGATGACTTCACATATTTGTAATTGAAAAATGTCACACCCCAACTTGTCCATAAATTGATTTGAAATGTAACTTGCATCTTTGCATCCTTTTATAACCATCTCAAAGGATAAGCTTCAACATGTCTAGTTGTCTTGAGTCCTAACTGTTTAACCAAAATTTCATAAATTAATTTCTTTTAACTACCATAGTTAAATATAAGTGTTATCGTCATCCTATTCATTTTCATTTTCACATGAAACAACTTTTCCCTCGCCATGTCTATGAGCCTCTACTTATAAGTAAATTTTTTTACTCTAATTGGATCTTTCTTTTAAGAAATATCACATTTTTTGATGTTAGCAGTCTTTGATTGAGCCATCAATGAAACTTTGTTATCAATCTTTGATGCTCCTTTTATCTCTTTACCTTCAACTTTCTAAACTTAAATTTCTTTCTTGTCTGGCTCTTGGGAATAACCTCACGATGCAATGCTTCACTGTGGTCATTTTCGTGACCATCCTTCTTACATTGTTCACAATGGAATCACTTCTTCTACGTGGCATTGGAAAATTTTGTATTTCCCTTCTACTTCCCCCTTCCTTATTGAGTCTTTCTCCCATTTGATATGGAATATCTCATTTCATCAATTAGTTTTGTGTCATGCTCGCCTTCAATATATATGGCCTTCTTACATGCATCATCAAGGGTCTTCACCTCAATGAGAATCACCTCATTTTTTACGTGGTTGAACAACCCACTAGTGTACTTCATCATCACTTTCCTATCAGATTGCTCGATTCCTAGTTGGATGTAATTCTTTTGAACATAGTTGTATATTCTTGAACTTCTTGTCCTTGTCTTTGTCTAAGATGATTCTACTTGAACTCATGTTCTCTTCAATACCCCATGGGATATAATTAGTTGTTAACAAGTGTCTTAAACTCATCCTAGTCTTCAATTTGCTTCTTCCTGGTCATAAATATTTATTGATAGAGACTTTCCCACCATAGCTATGCATATCCCTCCATTTTTTGTTGAAGAAATAAATATTTTCCATGTTGATAAACTTGTAGTAATCGAAATAAACTTCTAGATTTCTCAACAAATTATTCAGACTATTTGGGTCCATTTGACCACCAGAAGGATTTCTATCCTATTTAGCTTCAATTCTAAAACAACTTCTTGAATTCTAAGGGTCATCTTCTTAATGAAATGGGTTTTCGCTATTTGTATTAGGACTCTCTAGTTTCTCCCTTTCTCCACCAGAAGTTTCCTCTCCTCCATATTTACTCTTTTCATCACCTCTCAAACCAAATATTATAGAAATTATGCAATACCTTCTACTCGCAACTCCAAATTCTTGAGTCTAAGTTCACCTTCATTGATCCCTCAATATTCTTCCATGTTATTTAAACTGGGAGCATTATTATGAGTGATTCTAGATAACAATGACTCTTCACCTTGTGAATATTCAAGTTATGTTTTCAACATACACTCCTCAAAAAAACATTAGCTTGGATTTGATACCATACTGATCCATTTTCAAAAGGGAAATTCAGAATTACCCAATGTATCTACACCACAAACACATTTGAAACAAATCAATTGTGTCTAATGAATATCATTCACTATATTTCTTTCCTTATTAAACATTTAACATAATAATGAATTAAAAATCAACCTCATAAGAATTAATCATGTAGTACATGAATATTTTTAAGGAGAACCCTCATGGAGAAGAAACTCCATTTGTTATTAATCTTAAAGAAATTTTGACCGATGGATATTTTGTATATGCAACCTTGCATGACCTCTAGGATTCTACATCCATGGAGTTGTGTTTACAATGTCTAATATTCCTAGTAACAAAGTTGAGATCCATCCTTTCCTCCAAGAACTTCCTTCTTATTTGTTCTACAACAATCCCTAATTAAGTTTTGATTATTCCTTCAAATTTCATAGTCAAATTGTCCAATCTACAACCTTATCTTCATCCTATAATTTTCCTTCTTATGCAATATCTCAAAGATTCAATGATGTCTATTCATCTTCTCTTATATCCATTTAGTTATTAAATGCTTTGACTCCCCTTTGGTAACAAACAACATATGTTCAGTGGGCATGTTATGGTCATTGAATTCTACACTGTAATGCACCCAACTCCCAAGATGGGTCACACCACTGCTAATAACAACCAATTAAAACTACGATACCAATTTAAATGCATAAATAACACACATCATTCTCCCAATTCTCACAAAAACAAAAATACTTGATTCTCTTGACAATTTCTTGAACAAAATATTGCTCATAGGCCTACAACCTCTCTTCCCATGAAATTACAGCTCCAATCCACTGATATACATGCCCATTGTGTTTTCCTTCAAGCTTATGAACTCAAAACCCTCTTGTTGTTCCAAAATATCCATGTAAAAATTGCTCCCTTTTCTCATACGAATTTCCTTTTCCCCCATGAAGTTGACTCTCACACTCCCCAATGTTGATTGTACTTCAACCCCATCCTGTCAATAACTATGGGATGTGAATTCTCACACCCACCCTCTTACATATGTTTAATGATTGGGCTTTGATACACTCAAGAGGAAAATTAGAAGGTTTATACACAATGATAATTTTAGAAAGATGGTTTGGGTTTATAGTCATGGGTAAACTCTCCCCCTTGGACCCCTTCCCTCTCATGTGGAAACTAATCCCCCAAGTCTCTATTTGTGTCTATCTGCAGTCAAAGACAATTTTTTATTATTATATTTAATACACATCATTAACATATTACATCACTTGGCTCGCCACACATCATATTTGCAATATACTATGATAATTTGGAGATTAAAAATGGGGATGTTACATTCCCCCTCTCCTACCACATGCACTGTCCTCAGTGCATATCACCATACAATTTACACATTGACATATATATAATGTTACATCAAAATACTTCGATAATTCCGTAACTTAATGACTCACACAACAATTCCAACTAGCAACTCTCTTTTCCCTTCAACCTACACATCCCAAGAAATGGGATCCGACATCGGTCGAACATGAAGTCTTAGAGTTATGGCTCCAAGAACTCCAGCTGCCAAAATGGAGCCTTCATTCACTTATGTACAAATGTACATTCAATTTTCTTCAAAATTTGCAAAACAATTCGAGTATACTTCTCGCATGGTCTCCTCATGCTCCCATGTGGTGTCTTCAAGACCGTAGTAGGTCCATTGGACTTTTACCAGTCCTATGGGTTTGTTCCTAAGCACTTTGAATTTTCGGTCCAAGATACACACTCGTCCCACCCAAAACTCCCTTTCCTGTTCCACCTGGATCACAGTCTAATCAATCACATGGTTATGATCATGTACACAGTTTTTTAAGAAAGACACATGACACATTATGAATTCTCATGGATGAAGGTAATGCTAGCATGTATGCAACTAAGCTTATCCTTTCTAGGACTTCGAATGACCCATAGTATCTTGCTGTTAATTTTGGGAAACTTCCCAATTTCAGTGAGCTCCTCTTGGATTTAAGCTTTAGAAACACATATTCTCCCACTTTGAAGTCTCTATATGTTCTTATTTTATCGACATAGATCTTCTACCTGTATTGTGCAATTTTCAAATTCTGCCCGATCTTTACCATTTTCTCTTCCATTTCCCTTAACAATTTTGGCCTAATCTTGTCTCTCTCTGCCGGGTTATCCTATCTCATCGACGTGTTGCATTTTTTTTTCCATATAAGGCTTCAAACAGACTCATATTCAATGACTCTTGATACCCATTGTTATAAGAAAATTAAATTAAATGGATTTATTCCTCCCACTTAGAAGGCTTGTGTCCATTACATACATTCTCAACATATCTTCAATTATCTGGTTGATCCTCTCTATCTACCCATCTGACTCTAGGTGATACATTGTACTAAAATTCAAATTGGTCCCAAATCCTTTAAACAACCCCTTACAAAAATTGGAAGTGAACTTGGGATCTTTGTTCGATGGTTGTCTAACGGATTATTTTCACCAGAATGAAATCTGCAACCTTTGTAAGCTTGTCCACCAATACCATGATGGAATCATGTTGTCTTGTTGTCCTGGGAAATTTGGTAATGAAATCAATATTAACAACCTCCCATTTTTGTTCAGAAATGGGTAATGGTCGCAACAATCCCACTGGATGTTTGTGCTCAACCTTTACCTCCTGACATTCCATGCATTTGGCTAAATAATCGATCACATCTCTCTTCATACCAGACCAAAAATACCGGCCTCTTACAACTATAATAGTTTTCTGGTATCCTGGATGTCCAACATATGGCACATTGTGCATCTCCTTTAAAACTACATTTCTCAATTCCTAAGAATTGCGAACATAAACTCTATTCCTGAACAAGAAGATTCCATCCTCTTCTAGATTGTAATATTTATATTTCTGTTGTACATTATTCTATTGTAAGATTTCTTTAACTTGCACATAATGTTGGTTTGATGTTACAACTTCTAAAATTATGTCTTTTAAATTTTCCATATACATACTAATAGTTGTAGCATGAATTTCATCCACCCTTTGTTGAGTGCATCAACCACTTTATTCTCTTTTCCCTTTATGTGCTTGATGTCAAAGTCATATTCACTAAGAAATTCCAACCATCTAGTTTGTTTGGAATTTAGTGTTGGTTGTTCAAACAAGTACTTTAGACCACTATGGTCTGTCCTCAATTCACATTTTCTACCCATGAGGTAATTCCTCCACATTTTGAAAGCATCAACTATGGTTTCCAAATATAAGTCATGTGTAGCACAATTTATTTCATGCTCCTTCAATTTTCTGGACTCATAAAAAATTATATGACCATTTTGGGTAAGGAATCCACCAAGCCCTTTCTTGCATGCATCCGTGCACACAACAAAATCCTCATCTAGAT
>SNQJ01S0158018.1:0-22061 GCA_010110895.2 Picea sitchensis
TTCTAAGGTTTAACCTAGTTCACTTCATCTCCTTGCTAGATGCTCTAGAAAAAATAGGATGACATCTAGGGTTTATGATTGTATAAACCTTAGGGTTTATTTTCCTAGAATATTAACCTAGTCTTATGATGGTACAATCATAGGGTTTTTTATTTTCACGTATTATCTTTCCTTTAGCCTCCATTGAAGGTTTTGCATTGACTCCATATGCGCTAGGATCCAAGATGACACTAGTCTTTCTCATTTGCAAGTGATATAAAACCCTAGTTTAGCTCTCTCTCTCTCTCTCTCTCTCTCTCTCTCTCTCTCTCTCTCTCAATGATTTGTGTTAGCTTTAGTATTTTCATTTGTGTATTCATTCCACAACATTTATAGTCTAGCACTTTGCATCAACTATTTGGAATCATTTCTAACATAGTCATTGCTGCAATAATTGAATTTTCATCCATTAGGGTTTGTCATATTGCACTCAATTAACATAGTTTCATGCTCCCTATCTCATGCAATCATTGGTGAATGGTTTACAAGTATTTCCATTGTCATTTGGCATATCTTCATTCACTTTCTTGCTGATTTTAGAGATGGTATATTGTTGTTGTTATAAAATTGTTACATGCTTAAACATCTAGTCTTTCTTTGCAAGTTTATTTCAGTTTTCATTTTTCTCTTTATAACTAGTGTTTCAGGGAATTTAATTCATTTTCTTAGCTTATATAACATATTCACTCATATCCCCTGGATGGGGTGCCATGTTGATTTCATGCATCCCATGCCATATATTAAGCCTGCTGCCACCCTTTCCTTCATATCTCGGATGGAGGAGAGCATTCAACGTGCTCCTGGGTAGGCTAGACATTTCCCTCACGCAGGTTTAATCGAGCTCTCAATGCGCCATGGAATATGGATGAAGATGGGTATGGTAGGTATGTGCAAGGTCACCTCAACTCCCTTGGCACTCCTCCATTTCCTCTGGGTTTGTTATGACTCATTCCACTCGACTCATATTTCACATTCGTGCTTTGCTCCTTTCACTCTCCCATCTCTGTGCTTTCTTAAGCTAAGTTCAATCTGGTTTTCCCTAACCACAATTCCATGGGAGCATGGAAATCCTAAGAGGGGACCTTCTTGGTATAGCTATGAATCTAGGTAGCGACGCCTCCACAAGCTTGCCCAGGCTTCTTTGACCACACTGATTCATTGTGATAAGGAGAAAAAATTGCCTCTAATGGCCTATGTAGAGGAGGAAATTCCAAAAGAACCAATTATGGTGTCGCCGGATTCCCTCTTCTACACAGTCTAGGACCCCCAAGACCGACCTAGCACCAGTATCCCTGCTTCTGCTACATCGTGTGCCATGGAAGGGATGACTTGTATAATCCATGAATAAAATCCTTTGGCTAACCACCCTTTTGAGCCTCCACTTCCCACCTCTGCCCTGGTCCGAGATTCACACTTTATTTGCTTCCTAGCACCAGAACATCTGGAGCTTATCTTTGAGATGCGAAGGGACATGATCGAGCAGCTCCATAGGCATACTTTACTCAGCAACAGACTCAACATCCTATTTGATGCACTCTCGAACTTGCAAAGCTAGCAACGTTGTCTGACCTGCGCACAACCGTACGTCTTCACTCCTCACGAAAACACTCAGGACAACACATGTTTTAATGGCTCTTTTGATGATTAATCCTTTAAGCTCTCTACATTTCTTTTGCAAAAAAAACCGTGAATTTTTGTATTCCTATTCAGATTTCTTGTTTCATGTTCTGTCCATATTTTCCGCTTCATGTTTTGTTCATAATTCTTGTTGCATGTTCAGACAGTTCTGTCTCAATACTATTCTGCCACCTATTCTGGTTTCCAAATGTTTGGTGGAACAAGTGGGGGATTTTTTCTTCTTTTTTTTTCCAACCATAACAAAAGGGTGCCATATGTTTTGGTTTCCACTAGTTTGGCAGAACGTGTGGCAACCCCTCGGACATGATTTGATATGTACAATCACCACTATTTTTTGAGGAAATAAAACTTTTTTATTTACAAAAAAAAAAAAAACATATTCACTCATATTAATAACATCTTATAGTTAATTAACTTGTCTTACTCACTTTTACATTTCCATTAACTTAACCTTAGTTAATCAAGCAACCAATATGGGGGGCCATATACTTGCCCTTAGCTTGCTATAGGATCCCTTGAGGTTGCTAGGGAATCTTCCCTTGTACTAGATCTCTATCCTTCACTAAAATGAGGGAAGTAATTGCCTAGGTGATAATGGAAATTACTTCCATGTGTTACAATATTCAAGCATCTTGTGAAGGCTTTGCACAAGTTCTAGATTTTGTGATAACAAGTACAAAATCAAGAAACTAATTTAAGACAACAAGAAATTCAGAAAATGATATGAACTGAAAATTAGAATCAAACATATAAGCAAAGTACTCTATGAAATCGAACATAAATCAAATGATCGGAAACAATGAAACAAAAACAAACACTAATGTATGAAACTGACATGAAATCCTACTATTTTCTACTAATATATTTCCTACCCTAACTACATCGACACAACAAAGAGTTGATGTAACCATTGAAGGAGATTAATACCCTCAAGAATCTTCAAGTAACGAGTAGGTAAGTGATATTTGTATACCATGAAACATAAGACTAGGAAGATTGAATCTTTGTATTCCTTATTCAAGGAAAAAAGTATGCGGTGCTTATCATTTTGTGAAGGCATTTGAACAAATAATGATTCCATCCAACATACAATGATTTCATAAATGCCACTGTTATAATATTTGAAAGTAGGAATGGAGTTTACACATTATTTGGTTACATAATTGTCATGTTTGCTTGATTGTTTTGAAGTGACTATCACTTTGTGTGAGTCGATATTTCTTGATTGTTTTGAAGTGACTATCACTTTGTGTGATTCGATATTATCTTTGTTATTGGGGGAAATTAGTTTGAATTATGGACCAAACTTTCCAAAAAATTTGATTATTCTTCTCCTATAATAAAACCCACCCATTAAAAAACATGGATTTAGTTACTTTAAGGGTCAACACTTCAATTAGAGGTTCAACAATGTTGCATTTAGGCCTTTCTTGCAAACACGCATTGTCAATGAGCAAGAGGGTTGTGTCCACAATATTTTCTTCTTCCTCTTGGTAAAATTTAGATTCATTATTGTTTTCAAAAGTGTTAAATGCCACGGTGTTTGAAACTTCAAATTTCCACGGAGTGTCAAAATTCGAAAAAGGCCACTTTGTAAAATCTATTAGACATGTCTTGGAAATGCATGTCGCACTCCTCATATTCTAATTCGATGACTAGTCTTCTTCTAAAACCATTATGCAGACTAGTGATTTCCATGTTGTTTATTTCTTGTAAAATAAAAAGGTTTGTAATGCATATCGTTAACAAAATATTTTGTTGTATTCATCATAGACTCCAATGAAATAGTTTTTTACTGAATATTGTCATCAAGATTCATGGATAAAGGAAAAGATATGGGATACATTTGCAATTCCTTTTCTATCTATTGAGCTTCTTCATAGGATAAAACTAAATGTTTTTTATTGATAACGAAGATGACTATTTCAACAAGGAGAGCATTTAAATGTGACTCACAAGTTACCTCTGGTGAATGTCTATGTTTTTCTTAAAGTTTGTAATAAGTATGTTGAAACCTTGTATTGAAATCTTGAATAGGTTCAATATTTTCTTTAACCTTACTACCTAGTTACCGATACAATTTTGTTGTTTGATAATTGACCTAATCATCCCTAAAAAAATTCTTGAAATATTTCAAGCTATGAAAATTTCTTGAAATACTTCAAGCTATGAATCAATTAGATAGGTAAGTAATAAAACAAATATTGTACTTTTCCTTTAAAGGTGAAGAAAAATACCCTGCACGAAACATATTCTTCAACAATGTTCATTTAGTGAAATATGATTTCCTAAATCTGAATATGGTTTAATGCAGTTACAACACCTTCACCATTAAACATTTGCAAGAAATTTCTTTCTTTCTTTAGGTGGTCATGCAAAGGCCCTTGCAGCCACAAAGTAGTGTTATCCTCCCATCTAGGAATTCATAGTAGAGCCATGAGTTGTTAGTGCATAAATGAAAAGAATGGCTTCATGTAGGTCGGCTTGTTGTCCACCCTCCTAGTGCAAAAATGTTGACACAAGAAAATGACCCTTTAGTAACTTAATTGGCTTACTCATGAAAGGGACCAATTAAATCTTTTGCCATTGAAACAAGAAGCTCTTCGGGTATGGTCTGGCTACTATAATTTGGGTAGGATGATTTCAAAATTAAATGCAATTAATATGCAATCCAAGAATGTAGTATAAAATACAACTAACTATGTCCTATCTAGGAGCAGTGATAAGAGATGGTAGTGCAATCAATAATAGGGATAATAGTATACCATTGTTATCATAAATAAACCCAAATAAGAACTTCCCAACTCCCTTCCAAATTGGAACTATCCAATTGCTAAGAACACCTCCATGTTATAAAACCAACAAGTTGAAATGAAACAATATTAGTCATATGACAAAAGAGAGAATAGTCCACTACAAATGTGTATGAATAATCAAAGATTACTAGCAATTGAGAATAGTTTACAAGCCACTGAGAAGTTCCCTATTTTATATCATATGTTAGCAAGCATAAAAAAAGTGAGAATAAACACTATAATAAGAGAATAGTCCACAAGTCATAATTCTCATGTCCACAAGCACCATGAAATCTAGGAGATGAGAGAATAGTGCACAACCAAACACAACTCTACAAGAGTATAGATACACTAGCTAACAACATCTTCTTATCTTTATTAACCTATAAAGATATCTTACAATTCCAAAAAAACAAGCGCACCATGAAATCTAGAAGATGGGAGAATAGTCCACAACCAAACACAACTCTACAAGAGTATAAACACACTAGTTAACAACATCTTCTTATCTTTATTAACCTATGAAGATAGCTTACAATTCCAAAAAAACAAGCCTTTGTTTGAAGGCAAGGGTTCTATTTATACGTTTAGATTGAGGCTCTTGGCCTTCCAACTTTTCAACTCTTTAGCTACTCTAGACTCTTCAACTACCTTGGGCTCTCAATCATTTTCAATTTTGTCTTTATCTTCATGTTGAATATTCAACCCTATTAAGAGGACAATATTCAATTTAAATATTCCGTATTTAAAAAAATTTCTCAATCTATGTGAGGCTTATCAATAAAAAAACTTCTTGACTCATTGTGCACATGACTTGTGATTTGAATAATAAGCTCTCCTAGCTTATTCATGCATCCAAGTCATCTTATTCCGAGTGGGGAACTTCCACATTACTTTGGTGTGGTGCTTGTAGACTATGGCCATCTTGGGTTCAAAATTTCTCTATGGATAACAATCAAACCTTCTCTTCATGAAACACAATGCTTGAAATTACACTATTCCTTGCATTGTTTTTCCCTATGCTCAGGGGACTGCTTTGGTCCTTGTATTTTTCTTTCATTAGGTTCAAGGAGGTTTGCATGGTTGAATTTTCATCACTGGTTTTCATCGAAGCATTATTGAAGCGTAGAATTTGATGTTCAATTCTACCATTTCCTTCTCACTCGACCCTTTCACACCTCATTCGTTTCTGATATAATGGTATAACGAGGAAGGCTTCATTAGACATGATGGATGTCAACTTATATCATTGGATGCTTACTCCCTCTATCTTGTTCACGTACTCTTATCTTAATTTGAATAATTAACATTTTTAACTTGTAAATAACAACATTACAATAAAAACAATATTACAAATATACTCATGGATTGTGAGAGTTATCCAAAAATCCAAATGTCAAACATTACCTTTACTTTCAATATATTATTGAATGGTTATGCCAATAACTTTGAGTTCTTTTATTCATGCTTGCACACTCTTCTCATGTTTGAAAAATACACCAAACACTTTGGCTGAAAATGGGCATTCTTCTCATGCTTGGAATGCACCAAACATTTAGGCTAAAAATGCATAGTCTTGATCTCTCTCCACTTTCATTCTTTACTAGGCATGGAGCACAAATCAATGGGTTTTTTCTCGACTTGAACAATCTTTGATATGTAGTAAACCTTGCTCTCTTTCTCCTCCAATCTCTCTTCTCTCCTAAAATCCCCAACAATCCTACAAATGAGAAATTCCTTATCAAAATAATGGCAATAGGCTCCCTTTCCTTCAAACATTCATATACACTGAAAGTATTACAACATTAATTAAGGGAGGGAAAGTGATAAAAGAATACCTAGGTTAAATCCAATAATAACAATTAACAAATGAGTTTATTGAACCTCTTTGATTTATGAAATGATGAGAATGGGGTTGTAATAAATCTGTACCATAAAACCAAAGGTAATTCTGAAATTTTAGAGATCAATCCACATTAAATCAAAACATGGAATTTCTCATTCCAAAGTTACCACTAATTAAATACACTATAAATTAAAAAATGAATCCTATATATTGATTAAAAAGCATGGGCCACCATGATAATGTATCACTCAAGGCTTCATTACAATGGAAGATGTATTCAATCAATCCAAAGATCAATCTAGTTAATCTAGGGTAAATTCACATCTAGAAATTTCCTTGTGGCCATGGGGATTGGACATACTCTTGGGTGTTCATGTACATATAAAATTTTTCATTTAAGNAATATTACAAATATACTCATGGATTGTGAGAGTTATCCAAAAATCCAAATGTCAAACATTACCTTTACTTTCAATATATTATTGAATGGTTATGCCAATAACTTTGAGTTCTTTTATTCATGCTTGCACACTCTTCTCATGTTTGAAAAATACACCAAACACTTTGGCTGAAAATGGGCATTCTTCTCATGCTTGGAATGCACCAAACATTTAGGCTAAAAATGCATAGTCTTGATCTCTCTCCACTTTCATTCTTTACTAGGCATGGAGCACAAATCAATGGGTTTTTTCTCGACTTGAACAATCTTTGATATGTAGTAAACCTTGCTCTCTTTCTCCTCCAATCTCTCTTCTCTCCTAAAATCCCCAACAATCCTACAAATGAGAAATTCCTTATCAAAATAATGGCAATAGGCTCCCTTTCCTTCAAACATTCATATACACTGAAAGTATTACAACATTAATTAAGGGAGGGAAAGTGATAAAAGAATACCTAGGTTAAATCCAATAATAACAATTAACAAATGAGTTTATTGAACCTCTTTGATTTATGAAATGATGAGAATGGGGTTGTAATAAATCTGTACCATAAAACCAAAGGTAATTCTGAAATTTTAGAGATCAATCCACATTAAATCAAAACATGGAATTTCTCATTCCAAAGTTACCACTAATTAAATACACTATAAATTAAAAAATGAATCCTATATATTGATTAAAAAGCATGGGCCACCATGATAATGTATCACTCAAGGCTTCATTACAATGGAAGATGTATTCAATCAATCCAAAGATCAATCTAGTTAATCTAGGGTAAATTCACATCTAGAAATTTCCTTGTGGCCATGGGGATTGGACATACTCTTGGGTGTTCATGTACATATAAAATTTTTCATTTAAGTGAATTCATCATATAAATCATCACCTACAACCCTATATGTGTTTATCATTCATCCAGAAGATTATTCAAATACCCAATCCACCATATTCATTCTCAAATCACCCTGAACTCTTCAATCACAACACAATGCGAGTTCAATCACAACACAATGCTCTTGGGAACCTAATGGATATCCAAAAGGGGAATCAAAGGTAACCATGCCATGGTGATTTTGAATGATCTCTTGTTGTTGCAACACTCTTCAAGAGCCTCTCCAAGCTTCCCTTGGAAGCAAAATTACACAAGAGAGTCAATGCATAAAAAATTAATAATGGAGAGAGTTGGGGTAATAGGACCATACAAAAAGAACAGTACATGTGTAGTGCTATACCTCCATGAGCTACAACTTGTCTTAGAGGAAGCCATTTTTTTGTTTTGGGTCATGGAATTCTTTTTCAATTTGCGTGTACCCCTGAGGGGAATGCTTCATCAAGGAAGTGAATGATAGTGAAATCCAACCCTCATAGCTTCTCCAAGTATAAATTATGTCTAATGAGGATGCCATGGTTGTAGCAACACATTCTATGGTTTTGATATCACCTAGATATCTTCAATCTTCAATCAATGCTAGTCCCCTAAAGGGGACTAATGATAAAGTCCAAAACTCAACATCCCATAACTTGCCCCAAATTGTTGGGTTGATATAAATTAACATCATAAACAACATTTCCTCTTATACCACCCCAAATTGTTAGGTTGATATAAATTAACATCATAAACAACATTTCCTCTTATACCATCCCAATATCTCTTTGCATTTTTGTAAGAGTTTCTATTCAAATATCAACATAATGTACATAAATTTACACTGTTTAGGATGCTCAAGACACCATAATGTCCATCAAATATCAACATAATGTACATAAATTCAGACTGTTTAGGATGCTCAGGACACCATAATGTCCATCAAGTAGGTCCCAGAAAACCATATATCTTCCGACCTTCCCTTGAAGGGAAACCATGCCAGCATTCAAAAAAGGATTGTAGCAAGTTAAGATTAGAAATAGTATAGGAAGTATGAGAAAATAAAATACATGGACCCTAATGAAACCAGAGACATAAAATTGTTCAGCTAAACCAGGACAAAACCAGATAGATCTTGACAACAAAAAGCAAATATGTTCTCAGTCATTGAAATGAGGCACCTAAGGAGTAGACATAGAATTTCCCACCTTATTTCCCTCATCCCAAGGAGGTCATAGAGCTCCAATAGATGAGCTACCATCACACACTAGTTCGAGAGAGAATCCATTCCTTTTCACCAACCAAGAGACCATGGTGAGTAGAAAATTGATCTAATCGTCCAGATCTTTCAATCGTTGTTTGAACTGCTTGTAATCCTGATCTTTTGGTACCATACCCTGGGATACCATAGTTTTGGTGTGCCAAAATAGCTCCAACATTTTGTGAAACTTGGTATCATGATTATGAGACCAGTCGAGATCAAAAAATATATCTCCTACATGCATGTCTACATCCCCATCTTCCTCGTAAGCTTGGATGATCTTGACCTCATCTTCCAGAGTCTACATAACATATTTTTCCTCTGGAGAGACTGAGTGCCTATAACATTCAACTGCCTCCTCCGCCGCAAGGGACGCTTGAGTCTTATGAACCTGAGTCATATTGGCTCAGACAACGTGAGGAGCCATAGAAACTACGAAGAGAATGGAGTGCCACTCATGGGCAGGGACCACAATGAGGCCAGAGACAAAACCCTAATTGAACCAGAGACAGAGATAGAGGACGAAATAAACCAGAGACAACGCCCAAGCCATATTTATTAGCTTAACTATCATCACAACAAGGAGAGCATAGAGTATAGATATTAAAAAATCACTCACAGTCATAAATGGAAACTTAGTTGTGATCCAGCCAAAGTTCATCCTGCATATACTTTCCATTTCCCCCCATCGCTTCAAGCGGATCATGCCTAGTTTGAACATTATCTTTCACTCATAGAGGTTGCATGCCTAACGAGACAGAGCATTCATCCACAATGCCAGTGACATTAACACTTTCCTTTCCATGTGGCACCTGATCTAAGGACAAGATCTCTTTGTTGTATGGCCCCAAAAGATGCATTGGGAATTGTACCAAACAATAAAAGTTCTCATAATTCGTTGAAAATTGAAAGATAACCATATTTAGACCTTATGATCATTGTTGATTCTTGTATCTACATGAAATTTAACCTCCATCATTGGGTGTTTCTCCCTCCACTGAAAAGTTGTAAAACAATAGAAATCTAAGGAAAATCCCAACTTTTTCCCGTAGAAAAATCACTCGTAAAATTATAGTAATATAATGTTTACATCTTCAAAACAATACATCTATGCACTGGACCTTCTCCACCATAAACCTCCAAAAAAGAACTTTCAGGACTCTCTAACAACTGACTCTTAGACCATTCGAAAGAGTTCACTAATAACATAAAATTGCTCAAAGATCATACCATGATCCAGGAATAACAAAAATAACAACACATTCACTTAGTCTGAAAACAAAAATTAGAACAGATTTATATGAAGAGCAGGTCCCTCACTTACACCGTTCTAAGTGAAGTAGATCAGTTCCCTTTCAACGAAGTAAGGGCTCTCTTAGAGAGCAAATCAGCCTCCTTGTTAGAATCTCTATTGATATGCTGAAAGTTAATACTTTGGAAGGTTGTCATCTGCTCTTTAATTCTAGCCTTCCATGCTTTGATATTGATGGCTTGAAGGTTTCCTTTTGTGTTTAACCAGTCGATGATCACTTTAGAATCCCCCAAACCCTGTATGTTTTTTAACTCCATAAGATTTGCTATCGTGAGTGTTTCCCAAGCTCCCATTAATTCAACTTTTGTGTTTGACCCTGCACCGCAATTTATAAACCCCCTGTAATCCGGTGCCTCTAAGCATTTTAGTGTGCCTCCTGCACCGCAATTGTTTCCTCCAACGTCCGCTGCCCCATCAAAAAAGGCCAATGTATACCCAGGAATTCTGAAAAAATCTTTTAGTCGCAGTGCCTTTTTATTGATATCTCGTGACTTTTTAGTAATTGCTCCAAGGATTTTTTAAACCACAGCAGTTACCGAAGCTTTCTTACCTTCAAAAATAGACGAGTTGCGTTCTTTCCAAATATGCCACGCCGTTATTAAGGGGAGGATCTTTGACTTTGCTCTGTTCCGTAACCAAGACTCCATGCACTCATTCAATGTAGATTCCTTCCAGCTTAGATTAGAATTAAAATGCTGTGCAAGGTGAGCCCATACACTCTTTGTAAAGTCACAGTGAATGAGTAAATGAGAAACATCTCCTGCACTCTGTTTGCATAAAACACAGTACCCCGGCCCGTTCCACCCTTTTTTAAGCAGCACGCTCCATGTCAGGATTCTATTGTCGGCAGCCAATAAGAAGAACAAAATGATCTTTAGTTGAGTGCTTCAATTCCAACACTCGACCTTCCAGCCTCTCTGCGTTGGCAAATCGTGAGTGGACAGAATAGCGTGATAGCAGTTTTTAACTGAAAAGTTCCCCGACCGGTCGCCTCCATCCCAATTCAGATCATCTTTTTTAAAGTCTGATAGTATAATCCCCTCTCCACACAGGTCTTTTGTATTGGAAGACCATTCGGTAGCAAGGTCTACCCCTAATCCCAACTCAACGTTAGAAATCCACCAGTCCTGATTAAATAATGGAACGTGCGCCACCTTTAAAGCTTGAGACAGGTAAGTTATCTGATTTAAAGAGAGGGCGGTCAAAAGGTCCTCGCAGAGGAACGATTTAGTTCCCACACCAAAAATTCTGTCACGACCAATTTTGATGAGCGTTCCGTTCCCGGGGTTCCAGGTAATCCAGTGAAGGATGACCGGGAGAGCTCAGAGGAGACTCAGCCATATTCTGGACGCCGCAGAAGTGCAATGAAAAGGTCTTCTGAGCCAAATGCTGAGTGAGGAACTGTGAAGGTATTTGTCTCTGTTCACAGAGTGCCAAAGGATCTTTTGCGTTAAGACGCGCCAGAGAGTGACTGAAACTAATGCCAAGTTAAACAGATTTAAATTTTGAATGCCTCAGCCCCCATTCCTTTTGGGTCTTGAGATCACCTCCCAGCTACAAAGGTGGAAGCCATGTTTTCTTGATGTCCGTTTCATAAAAAATCGAAGATTAGCTTTCTGATTTTGGATAGAACCGAGCGCGGTAAGGCCTCCATGGACATCCAATAAACAGTGTGTCCTTCCAGAACGGATTTAAACAAGATGTATCTGCCTGCCACAGAAAGCCATCTATTACACCAATGACCTATTTTATTTTTTATTTTTGTGATCAACCATTCCCAGTCAACGGCTCGATGTGCATGGGTCTTCAAGTAGTAACCCAGATAACGGAAACCGAAGGTAAGGTCACTGAAAGTATAATGTAGGACAGACTTGAAAGCGCTCAATTCAGGTTCCGAGAGACCTGCATGATGCACTGTTGATTTTGTTAAGTTGACAACGAGGCCCGAAGATTTACAAAAAAGTGATATTAGTCTGTCAATCTCTCTCCACTCCACTAGGTTTGCATTGGATAAAATGAGTATGTCGTCCACAAAAAGAAGATGTAAAATCCTGGTCACTCTGGCTATCTTGAGTCCTGAGATAGAGCCCTCCGCTTGACTCTTTTTCAGTAATAAGTTGAGACCTTCCATGATAAGAATAAACAGAAGAGGGGATTAAGAATAAACAGAAGAGGGGATAACGGGCACCCCTGCCTGATTCCCCTCCCACTTCTAAAGAAATCAGTGGCTTCACCATTTATAAGGACAACAAAGGACGTCGAGGTGATACATGCCATGATCCAATTTGTCAAAGGTAACCCCATCCCACACTTCAGGAGAATCATTCTGAGGAGGTCCCAATCAATGCAATCGTAGGCCTTTCTTAAGTCCAACTTTAAGACAAGGGCTTTTAGTTTCTTTGTCTTGATACTGTGCAGGCTTTCATAGGCCATACCAATGGCATCTTGTATACGTCTTTCTTCCAGGAAGCCCATCTGTTCGATCGAAATTGTTTTTGACAGGAAGGGTTTGATACGAGAGGCTATGATCTTTGATATAATCTTGTAGCACAAGTTGCAAAGGGAAATAGGGCGAAAGTCCTCGAAAGATTTTGGGTTGTTGGCCTTTGGGATCAAAGTCAAAAAAGTTGCATTTATGCCACCTACGATTTTGCCTAAGATTCTTGATTCTTCCATCGTCGCTAGTAGGTCCTCACCTACAAGATAAAAAAAAAAGATGAAAAACTCTGTTGTCCAGCCGTCCGGACACGGGCTTTTTTCTTTTTTGCACTGTAGTAACATCATTTTCAATTCCTTCAAAGTGACTAGGGAGTACAAGGAATTCGCTTCTTCTTCAGTAACCATTGAAGGAAAGAGATCTACCAAAAAGCATTGTTCTTCTATGTTTTCTGTGGGAGACTCCCTGTAGAAACGCTTGAAATAATGGACATCTTTGGTTTTAATACCCTATTGATCCTTCCCCAAAACACTGTCCTCCTTCTCTATTTCCCAGATAAACTTTTTTATTTTGTTTCGACTAGCAGTGTTATGAAAAAATCTTGTATTGTTATCCCCTTCTGCCAGTCAGAGGGCTCTACTGCACATTCGTCATAGTTGTTCCTCTTTTTTTAATATCACCATTCTCTCTGTTTCCAAAGAGCGCAAAGTGTCCTTTGCTCCTTGGTTGTTAAAGTCCGAGCTGAGGTTTTCACTAATTTTTTTAATATCAGCTTCAATTGACAACAAGTTTAATATTTGCAAAACCTTTTGTTCTTTGTTCCATTTTTTTGTGAAAGTTTTTAGATCCTGTAACTTTCTAATTAACCTCCTCTGATTGCTTGTTTCTGAGAGATAAATTGGGCTTTTCCAAACTATTTCCACTAAAACTGCAAAATCCTTATCACCCAACCACTGTTCATTAAATTTAAAAGGAAAGGCTTTAATAGGAGGTGGCAAATACAGCTGTAAGAGCATTGGGGCATGGTCAGAAACAAAGGGAAATTCCACCCATGACCTCTAATATCCTCTGTCCAAAAGAAGACTTCCAGCTACCAAGAATCTATCCAGTCTTCTTGCAATTGCATCCTGTCCCTGGCGGCCATTTCTCCAAGTTGGCACCATTTTGGCTAGTTTAATATCAAACAGATGCTCTGATTGGAAAAGATCATTGTAATAGTCGTCCACTAGCCCGGGTCTAAGCCCTCCCCAAGTCTCTTCAGGAGAAAGGAGGATATTGAAGTCCCCAACCAAAATTAAATTGTTTACATCGAGTAAACCACTACCTTCCCCTATTTTCCAGAAAGAGACGGTTGGTACAAGGGCCATAAACATTGAGTAATGCGACCTCCTTATTATTAAAAATATTTCTTCCTGTTAATAATATGCCCCCCACTGTAAGATAGGGAGACAACTCAAAAAAAGTCGAGTCACACGCTGCAAGTAAGCCACCAGAAGTACCCATCTAATTTACCGAACAAACCGCCCAATCCGGTCTATAAGAAAGGAAAAAATCTCTCGACTTCTGGGCAGTAACTAAAGTCTCTTGGAAGAAAATTATTTCAGATCGTGTGCTTGTCAACAGTCGCCAAATGGAGGCAACTTTGAGGGTGCCTCCAATCCCTCTGATATTTAAGGAGAGAAATAACATTATTTTGCCCTGGCCATGGTTTTCACTGCTCTAAGAGGCCCAGATTCACTGGAAGACGGATTATAATCATTTATGAGGACTGTGTTCTATGACTGAAGTTTTTGGTTGCTTCTGGTTTTGATAGGACAGACTTCGACTCCTAGGCCCCTTGACCAGGCAAAGTCTCTTCCCTGACTAGCCACTTTTATCTTTGAAGTACTCTGTCCAGAAGACTCGCCTCGGTCGATGCACTTTCTCCCTATAAACATAGGAAGTTTTAGAGCCTGATCATTATCTTTTATAAAAGGGATCAATGATTCTAGAACTGTGTAACTTGAGCGAACTCAAATCCACTTTGGGTTCTCTGAAGCTCGCCTCCACCAAAGAACTGTATAAAGTAGGGATAGCAGGACTAGGCACCGTCTCGTTCACTCCTGCCTCACCCCCGATTGGGTCTGTAGTGGCTGGAAACACTTAAATGGTAAGGGATGGAGAGGCCTCACGGTTCTCTGTAGATGATCCATGAATAAGACCAAAGGTTGTCTCCCCATTTATTGGCTCCTTACCACGACTATTGGTAACTAGTGCCTCCTTCGCTACCCCTTTAACCGAGGTAGTTGTACGTAGGAGCCAATCGGAGGAGTCGACGACTTCCTTTTCCAACTCTAATAAAGAATAAAAAAGAGAAGGGCATAGTTGTTTGATCTTACCTGAAAGTGAGCTTGTGGACTCCGGAAGGTGCTTAGACCCAGCTGCAACAAAGGAAGGGACGGACCCCAGTGATGCATCTTCATCCATATATGTTGGAGGATCCTCATGTACCTCAATGTCTTCAGTATTTTCCTCAAAAGATTTACCCGGGCATTCCTTTTGAAGGTGGCATGTACAATGACACCAGTTGCATCTGAAAGGGATGCCTTGATAGTCTAGACATTGTCTGATATGGCGGCCTCTCCATTCAATGTCCAACACTTTAGGCAGACCTTCGTGTATGTCTATTTCCACCAGTATTCTTCCCATTTTTCTCTCAAGATCCACCAAGGACAAGTAGTCTAGATAAATAAAACGCCCCAGTGCATTTCCAATAGACTTTAGAGCTCCCTCATTCCAAAGAAACAGGGGCAGTGTAGGGAAAAGAAACCACAAGTGCCTAAGTTGAAAGTATTCAGTAGTAGGGTCAAAGACGATCCTCCATATTTTTAACATTAGAGTGCTCCTCCCCAATAACCATAAACCATCCAAAAGTAAAGTGGCATCCTCCAGAGTTTTGCAGATAAAGCCATACCACCCTTTTGTGAGATCGAAAAACTCAGGCAAGTATCCAAGGATGGGATCCCAAGTTTTTTGTACCCAGACTGAGACTTAGCACTTTGATAGATGAGCGTAGGAAAGCCTTCCTACCATCCCACACATCACAATCCTGCAAGTTTCTTGAAGGCCAATGTCTGCTCCTAAAACCATTCTCCTCTGCTTCTTGTTTGGTTTCCAAGGCTTTTTCCTAAGCCCATACTGAGGACTGTTTAGTATGGATGTATTGACCCGTCCATCCAGTGCTCCAACTTTAAGACCGCTCCTAAAGTGGTGTGCTGACTTCTTAAGTAAAGAGGGAGCCTGTGAAGGAAGTGAGAACGCAAAGCCACCACCCGAAACTGAAGGGTGGAAAGGGAAATGGTCCCGACAACTTCCAAAATGTTGCAGACAATTTGTAACCTCATTTGCAACAAGATAGGGCAAGGAAGTCCCAGCCCTATCAACCCTATTGAAAAGTCCTATTTTAAGCCACTCTACCTCATCCTGTGGGTCCATGAGAAACATGACGTCTTTTGTAATGCCAGTCTTCAATCCCAGGTCCATATAGAAACCTCAAAAAAGGCACACAAAGTCAGTGAAAGAGATGAGGAACTAAAAACAAGGAGGATAGGACGATAGAAGCCTGAAAAAACATCCCCGAAGTAGTGGTAGGTTCCACTGTGGTCCTAGGGAAAGGGAAAAAAAAACTATTAGAGTTCAAGGGAAAGAGGCAGTGTAACTCCAGATAGATGGGGAAGCTGACAAAAAAGGTTCAAAAAACATAGGGATGAGAGGTAGGCCCATCACCGATAAAAAACAATAAGTAACTATATGGAGTAGAGACTGTTCCCTCGGTAAAATAGTTATGTAGTGGCAGAGAGAAAAACAAAAGAAATGTCAGGACGGGAAGGAGTTTCTAAGTCGCAAAGGTTCGAGGGTAGAGACAAAAAAGCTTAGAAAAAACTCAGGAACACTCGTCACAACAGTTGTAGGGTGATGGCTTGCAGAGAGGTCATTTTGATTCAATTGAGAAAGTCATCCTGCAGTTGACCTTCCGCCATGGGAGGCATGGTTCTATGGTTCTCCTTACCTTCAAATCTCTCTTTGGGTATGCCTATTCCGCTAGGAAAATCCCAACTTGCCAAAATAACTCAAAACACTTGGAGAGAGAATTAGAAAAAATGACGAGTTTGGAAGGGTGCTTGCTAGAAATCTAAGGAAAATCCCAACTTGCCAAAATAACTCAAAACACTTGGAGAGAAAATTAGAAAAAATGGTGAGTTTGGAAGGGTGCTTGAAAGGTGAGGTGAGTGATTTTTCGTTGTTGGAAAACTTACCAAAAATATAAATTTAAGGAAAAATCCCAATTTTCCAAAATAATCAAAACACTTGGATAAAGAGAGATAATGAGACAAATCGGTGCATTAAAATTAGTAAGTTCAATAGATTTGATGACCTTAAGGTAAGCAAAATTCAAAATTATCTTGAGGAAAACTTCTCAAAAAGGCATTCTAGGACCATATTTGAACCTTCTAATCACTTTTGTCTCTTGGAGCTAGGTGAGATTCGATATCCATTGTGCTTTTTTTATTTATAAGTGTTTTGAAACCAATGTAAAAGAGGAAATAAAAATGAAAAGAATGGGGGGAGAGATGTGAAAATGGATTTCTAATGAATCATGATGAAACAAAAGGTTTTATCCCTCTTCAATAAGATAATGAAAGAGTATGCATAGCTGCAACAACCATACATCCCTCCCAAGTTGTCAATTGATTGAATAAAGATAATATCAATTCTTAATTAAATAATTCAATGAATACTTTACTTGGGATTTCAACTACTTTGCAAAAATAAGATTAGAATAAGCTAATTAGGTAATGAATAACCAAACAAATCAATTCTCGTACCCCTTTGTGGCATGGTTTGATTATTTCTAACTTTTATTGCTTTTTAAAAGTTTTTACATCATAATTAGTTATTGGATATGTGTTCTCCACAATAAAAGTTTAACTTCATTTTCATTGGCTTAGGCCATAACTAGCAAGACATGTACATTAATTGACGAAAATTAATAGTAAACACATTAAATTACCCAATGCATTGAATATTAATGGTCAATTGACATTAATGCCACCGTGATATTAATTATAAATATCGACACAAGATCATTCAAGGAATCGGTCCATGCAGATCAATTCGCCAAGTTACATGAAGTATCCATACATCATTAGAACAAGATTATCACTTAGAGGTGAATCAATCAATCTTAATCCAGGTTTTGTTAAGTTATAATTGCTGAAATTTGATGATAGATGTAACAAATGAAGCCATGCATTAAATTTCATCATTACATAAGTATTAGTCATCCCAATATCATGATACATGCTTCGACTGATGGTGATGATGCACTTAGATGTAGCAGGATTAAAAAGCATTTGGTTAACATAATTGAGACAATCCACATTTATATATGCTTTGCTTACTATGCAATTGATTATGAAGCATGGATACTTTCAATGCCTCATGTTGATTCTTTTGTAGCATCGTGAGGCATTCCCACTAGTGGCCTAGGTGCCAAACATGTGGGAATCGTCGTGGACATTGGATTATCCCTTTCGTTTAGTGAAAATCCCCTTGTATTTTGAGTTGGGGGATTGGTGATGGTCTTTGTGGGTTTGTGTTAGGGCTTCACACCCACATATAAGGTATAATTTTATGTTGACTTGTGAAGGGGCTTCTTGTTGACCCCTAAGACTTGTATATAAAGGAGAGAGGCCATTGTGAAATTTCATTGTATATAAAGGAGAGAATTTGTTGATTTCAGTCTAGTTTTTGGTGACCTCGGTCCAGCCATGGAGGTGGCCTCTAGGCCTCAATTCTGCTGCAAAATTTATGTGTTTTAGGTAGGTACCTTGGAGAGGAGATCTTGACCTAAGAGAAAAAAGTAGCAACAATTTGAGGGAAGGTTTATCTGGCTGCTATCAAGTGGGAAAGGGATCGACTAGCCTAGGAAAGGCTAGCCACGGGCCTAGGAAGGCTCGACCTACTTCTTGTGTGTAGTCATAGCCTAGAGAGAACTCGGCTTTCCTAAGGGAACCTAGATACATGAACAAAGGAGGTTGTTGGGTGGCTTGTCCTAGTGGGAGAATACTATAGCAGAATTGTTGGGTAGTGAGAAGGGCTCCTGAGGTGGATGACAGGTATGCAAAGGATGCTACAAATGGAAAACAAGGTGTTGGGGGTGTTCCAGAGGTCAATCCATCAGCTACAGGTGTGTTGGTCAAGGAGAAAAGAGTAGCATTAGAGTGTCGTTCTTATTAAGGAGTCTAGGCTTGCAAGAGATGCAATTCTGGACAGTTCTAGGGCTTCAACAATGGTAATAAAAGAGGTTGTTACAACCAACCAAACCACATGAATATGGTAGTTTAAAGGACCGTTGAAACATAGATTCTGGCAAGATATGACAATAGACTAGGAGCAGTCTAAAGATAGATTTTTAGGGCAACAAAAGAGGGTTGTTACAAGGGTGTAACAACAACTTTTGGATAGGCCTAGAAGGTTGTTACAACAATGTATTTGGAGTTGTAACAACAACATTCTTGGACTAAGTTTGGCATGGAAACCAAGGAAGGTTCAATTGTTCCTTGTAAGTGAATTTTGGTATTTTGATGTATGTAATATTGGGCCATTGTACCTAGTACGAGAGCCCATTGGTTCTTGGTTTAAGAACATTGTATTTGAGCATTAAATTATTGTGTTCCTGTGTATGGTCTAATTGCTAGATTTTGATTCTTACGTTGTGCTAAATGGTTAGGCATATCAATGTGTTTATGCTTACAGTTCAAATAGTAAATTTGTGTATAACTGTCGAAGACATAGACCAGGCCTAAGTTGTGTGTGCACCGAGTCTGGGGCATGCCTAAATATAACACGTCATGCATACATTGATATTCCATTGAAAGGAATCACTCATGGATCATCCATAATGAGCACATGAAAACACCAAATCAAAATATCATAGTAAACTAAGGTGCTTTGGTGATATCCTTGCGAGTGAGATGAATTTGCAATCCTCACACCATCAAGGCAAAGAGAAATAAAAGAAAACCCAAAGATTATCAAACCAAGCTAATGATTCAACTAAATTCAAGGCAAGTATCAAGTGATTATCTAGTCATAAGCATTCAAACACAATTCAAGATGTTGATGATCAAAACAAGTGCATTGAATGATTAGGTAATTTTATGAAGAGTGCCTTTAAGGTGAGATTCACAATCCTTGTTTACCTTTGTGTGCTTTGAGAGTGAGTGTAGATAGAAAGCATCCATGGACATAAAGAAATAATAGGCAAAGACATTCAAGTACTTGGAATACTCTTCCACATCTCATTGTTATTCAATCACAAATAATGAATGGACGAATGTGAGGAGTAAAGCAATCATTGATTATTCATTCAACATAGGTAATTTTCATGAGAGAGGCAAGATTGAATAAGTGAACAAGTGTTGGTCTATCTTATCCTTAATCGCTTCAAGAAACATGCACCCAAACTTATAAGAGCAACTAAATAAGGTCAATGCAATCAAAAAATTCATACAATTAACTCAATCACCAATGAAACAATGTAAGAACCAAAATTTATGTTTATCCAAACAAGAGAACTATCATACATCCCTCGAGGAAAACATTTCCAACTACTCAACTAGCATTACCTAAAGAAAATGAGGTGATACAAAGAAACTAGTAAATATCATCTCAATCGTTAATCAAAGAAGTTAATGAAGTAGAAAGACCCAAAGAGTAGGTAATACTCACAATGAACAATCCATTTAGATCATGAAATCAAAGAATTCATTCATCATTAACTTCAACATATGTTGATTTAAATCCATTGTATGAAGGTTCTATTGGAATAATCACATCCATTTTTGAATTGACGTTTCAAACCATACCAATGTTTTCCATGATTAGGATGAAGGCATCAAGATCATAGTAATAACATTAGTTAATCATTTAACAAAGCAACTGTGGCAGTCATGCACACCTCAAGTAATGGGGTCAATCATGAAAACAATTAAAGAACTTTAAATCATCTAATAGCATTGATTGCATCAAAAGCTTAAACCTCAAGGATATTAAGATGCGGTCGATGAGGCTTAGAGAATTTGGTGGGCCCCTAGGTCCCATGGCTTGGGGTTAGTTGAGGTCTCAATAGTTCTCTCGTGAGTGAATAAGTGAGCATAATTAAGTTAATAATAAGTGAGAATTAATTAGGGTTCCGGTGAGTTAGTCCTTAATTATGACAAAGCTCATTTGGTTGTTGATTTAAGGGTAGTAAGGAAGCTAAGTTAGCTCATTTATTTGAGGAAAGGTTGGTGAATCATGTTATATGAACTCAAGTGGAAGTGGGGATGTTCATAATTGATGCCATTATAGTTAGGTTAGAGATATTTCAGAAGTTGATAGAGGTTTTCATTAACTAAATGTCAAGAATTTAGAATTTTTTGAAGTCATGTTTCTTTGATTACATTAGGTGCAAGTTAATTTGAAAAACATTGCCTCATGAGCGAAATTGGTTTTTACATAATGAATACAAGTATAAATGAATAAAATTGTGTTGACAATGTATTGTTTAAAGAAAATTCTGATGGAATTTATATGCGCCTTCACATAATGTATTACTTTCTAAGCATTGTGAATTAAATCATATTAATATTTAGGGTTTAAGGTCGAGGAAGGGTAAAAAATAATATAAACTAGTCGCCAACATTAATCATTTCTTTCTTAAATTATGTCTTGCTTTATGGAATAATCATATTGGTTACTCCATTTCCCCCACCCTATTGTAATGTAGTAACTCTAACATGGAAGTATCAAAATGTTTCCTTTAAACTTTGAATGCAAGGCATCTAACATCTATCAAGAGGTAGTATAACGTCTTGTAGTTTAGGGTGTGTGATCATTGAACTTTACTTAACAACTATGATTTCTTCTACTAATGGAATAACCATATTATGGTAGCATGTTAACCCATGAGGAGAGATCATGTCACTTTGAAGGATTTTAATCCTAATAGGAGTATTAATAATACCTTGCTTTTCCATGACAAGCCCCTTTAACAATTTATCTACACTAAATAATAAATAATAAAATTTTGATTATACATGAATGATATGATTATTATTATGATATATTTATATCATTATCATACTTCATTTATCATTGATCTTTCTCTAAATTTTATTACTATACATACCTTACAATCTTTAAATTATCTTATTAATCCGATAAATTATTTTATATTAAATTTAGTGACATGTTATTATTGTACTTGTGATATTCATGATTACATATAGGTCATACAAAAGGTTAATGTTTCTACTAATTGTTAACACAAACGGCGAACAAGTAAAAAGAGAATTATGTCAAAATCCATATGTAATTGTCTTCAAATATTACTTAAAAAAAAC